>JAJIBD010027858.1:0-79924 GCA_021461705.1 Cryptotis parvus
TTTTTTTTTAAGTATTTTATTATACCACCGTGAGATATACAAATAAAAAGATATACAATTAAAAAAGTTCATGTTTGGGTTTTGGTCATACAGTGTTCCAGCACCCGTCCCTCCACCAGTGCCCATCTCCCACCACCAACATCCCCGGTTCCCTCCCCCTTCCCCAGCCCACCTCCATGGCAGGTTCTTTATTTCTTTCCCTTTCTCTCTCTTTCTCTTTTCCTTCCCCTCCAGACTATGGATTACAGAACATACATTAAAAGGTTGTCATGTGTATCCCCCTGCCTCTATTTAATGCTCAGTTCCAGGTTGGCACTAGTACCCTCGACAATTATTAGCACAATGTTCCATTTTCTGTCTTACCTAACCTCTGACTCCCATACGTTTGGGATAATTTCCACCTTTGACAAGACCTCCTGATATATGTTTCACTTGACCTTGGATATTGGTATCATAATATGTACATATATATTTATGCCATGCAAATAAATGCAGTCATTCTGTATCTGTCTCTCTCCTTCTGGCTAATTTCGCTCCAACATAATCTTCTCCATGTCCATCCATTTATAGGCAAATTTTATAACTTCATTTTTTCCTAACAGCTGCATAGTATTCCATTGTGTAGATGTACCAAAAGCTTTTTATCCAGTCATCGATTTTCGGGCACTCTGGTTGCTTCCAGATTCTGGCTATTGTGAATAATGCTGCTATGAACATAAAAGTAGGGTGGTGTTTCCGCTGCGTATTTTTGGTTTCCCAGAGTAGATTCCCAGGAGTGGTATGGCTGGGTCAAATGGGAGTTCAATTTCTAGTCTTTTGCTTCCTCATTTTAAATAGTAGGGGGTTTTGTTGTTGTTTGTTGTTGCCATTTTCTGATTCTGAAAACAAGAGTAAGTGAGGCAAAAAATAATTTGGTCAATATATGAAAGAGCTAAATAACACTGGGCTTTGAATAGATTCTGTCCACTCTCGGTAGTTCATGTTCCTCACTCTAACATCTTAATTATATTGAAGATTCTTAATATAACTATACACTTTTAACTGTTTGATTTTTAATTAAAATTATATTTGTTAGAATGACAGGAAACACAAGCAGTAGTAGTTTTTAAAAGATAGAAGTAGTAGTTTTAAAAGTTGGGTTCAGAGATAATATTTCACTGGTAGAGCACTTAACTGTGTATGCATTAGGCCCCTGTGAGTGATCCCGTGCTCCACACAAATTTTTTGTTTTATTTTTTTTTCTCCTTTGGGGCCATCACCCAATGGTACTTGGAGGACTGTGCCATGTTAGAGGACCGAACTAGGTCCAGTCCTTCAAGCTATCTATCTTCCCTTGTCCTAGAAATTTATTCTTGTGATTAAAGATAAGCACGAGATTGGTTTGAAGGCCTTACCATGACATTATAAACCTTGACTCCAGTTTTATTATGCCACTATCCTTAAATACTTGCTGTTTATTTTGTGATTCAAAGTAATTATTCGGGGCCAGGGAGATAGCTCAGCAGTGCATACTCTTCATGCAAGAGTCCTAAATTCAGTTCATGTTCCCCCTGAGCACAGTTGGGTGTGGACCCCCTTGATCCCCCAAACTAAAATATCTACTTATATTCCAGCATTCTCCTTAGCAGGAAGCAGAAAGAATGAAGGAGAACCCCATTCCTTCCTTTCAGAAAGTGTTTAGAACTTGTACACGGCACTTCTGTTCATATCCTTTTGATCAAAATTAGAACACAGTGGTCAGCTGAGCAGTAAGAGACTGAAAAATACAAGCTTGGGGCCGGAGCGATAGTCCAGCAGGTAGGTCATTTGCCTTTCATGCAGCAGACCTGGTTTCCATTCCCTGGCATCCCATATGGTCCCCAAGCACCGCCAGGAGTAATTTCTAAGCAAAGAGCCAGGAGTAACCCCTGAGCATTGCCAAGTGTGACCCAAACGCCAAAAAAAAAAAAAAAAAAAAGCTTTATTTTGGATAGTCATCTATGCAGCTTTTTTTCCTTAAAAAAGCTGGAGAGGCGTTCATAAGTTAGATGGCTTGCCTTGTACGAAGCTAACCCAGGTTCCGTTCCTGGCACTCATGTGGGCCCCTGATCATTAGGAGTGACCCGGGGCACACAGAGTCAGGAATAAACTGTGATCATTTTAGGCTCTTAACACTGTTCCTCCCACCGTCCCCCAAATCTAAGGATCTGGTCATAAAAAAAAAATTGCCTTTTTTCCCACAATGTTACAAAATAATCCCTCTGAATGAGTTATATTTTTAATGTATTTACGGTTAACTACATTTCATCATTTATAAATGTATATGTAGAGATAAGCTGTTGTTCACTTACAAAATTAGGAAAATTTTTACACTAGGTGTTTTGTTTTTATATACAGAAATATCTTAAAAGTGTCAGATTAGTATTTTACTTTTTAGGGGTTGGAGAAATAGTACAGTGGGGAGGTGCTTGTCTTGCAAGCTGTCAACCCAGGTTTCATTCCTAGCACCCCATATGGTCCCCAACCCCCCCAAGTGATCCCTTAGCACCTCTGGAATTGATTAAAAAGAAGCGAGGGTTTAGGGGAACAGAGCCAATCCAGCTTAATCCCCAATACCATTTAGAAACCTTTAATCCTGAGCACAAGGTCAGGATTAAACCCTAAACAGGGCTAGGTATGTTCTGAAAACACAGTCAAGTCCAGGAGCTGGAGTAATAGGACAGCGGGGAGGGCACTGGCCTTGAACACTGCTGACCCGGTTTCACTCCCTGCACCTTAGGTAGTGTCCCCCAAACTCTGCCAGGAGTAAATCTTGAATACTGGGTCAGCAATAAATCCTAGACGCCACTGGGTGTGGCCAAAAACCATAATAATTAAAAGTACAATATTGGCAAGATAAATGAGATAGTGTTCTTGGTTTGAAACATAACAAGTTAGAGTATGATTTGTAATACATATGGGAATCTTCAAAGTAGAATTAAATTTGTTTTGGTTTGCATTTGAGCTGTTACCTGGCAGTACTCGGTTAGGCTATTCTGACTGCTAACTGGTCCTCGCATCAGATTTCAAGACTTCCCTTTTTTTACTTTATTTCCACTGCTTGTAGGTCAAAATTCTTGCTAGGCATGCCATTTGCCTGTGAATATGAGTCAGTGATTAAACTAATCTGTAATGTTTCGAACTCTAGATCTTGTTCAATACTTAAACTATTGTCTTCAGTGTTGGTGTGCTTAAAAAGTAGTTTATTTCCCTGCCTTGTGTGCTTTCTCACAAAGTAGTGTCTGTGTTTGAATACCTTTTTTATTATTCAATAAATAGAACTTTTACTTTGAGTTTCAACTGTTAATCAGTGTCAGTTAATGATTGTAGTTTTACACACTTAAAAGATTCACGTAGTCCAATGCTTTTGTAAACATGACCAAATAACTAGCTTTTAGAATGAAATAGATTGGGGTTGGAGAGATAGTATAGCAATTAGGAGTTTACCTTGTATATGGCCAATCCAGGCTCAATCCCATGCATCCCATATCCCTTTCTTCAAGCATCGCCAGAAGAATTCCTGAGTGCAGAGCCAGGAGTAACCCCTGAGCATCTCTGGATGTGGTGCACAATGATGATGATAATGATGATGATGATAATATAAAATGAAACATTGCAGCAAATAATGCCAATGAATAAATTGGTGAGTTTTTTTCTTATAAAGGCAGAAACAAGCAAAACCATAAATCCACCTTTATTTTTTTTGTACTTTCTACTTGAGTGATACTGTTTCTTCAATCACATAGTATCTTTGGGACTTTTAGTTCTACAAGCCTGAAATCTAATCAAAACTGAAAGTTTTGAAATAAAGTTATACCTTTTACTGAACACATAAATTAGGTGCTGTTTATGGACTCTTAGTTTCTTAAGAAACTAAGATTCTTAAATGAATTTATTTCTCTTAAGTTGCTTTAACTTAACTTGGATTTTTTTTCCTCTAATTTTGATGTCTTTAGTCATAAAACAAAACCTATAATCAACTAGTGACTTCCTGTTACTATTTTGGGTTTTGGGCCACAATCAACAGTGCTCAAGGGTTGCACTGGCTCTGCATCTGAATCACTCCTGGAGGTGCTTGGGGAAATCGTGGGATGTAGGGAATCAAACCTGGGTCGGCCGTGTGCAAGGTGAACGCAGTGCCTGCTGTACTGTCTCTCAACTATTGATTATTTGGGGAAAAGTCTTGAAATTCTTGCAATCTTATCACCTGTGTTACCAACAGATTTGCGGCATTTTAAATTTCAGATAGTTTCATATGGAGCTAATTCAATAACAGCATTTAAAAAAATTTTTCCAATATTGAAACAGATTTACAGCAGGAGGAAAACATTGTTTGAAGCTAAAGTATGTCTTTAGACTAATTGTTTAGATAGGTCATATTTACTGAACTGCCTAAGTATGCGTGCTACTATAATAATTCCTGTGAAGGCATATCCAAAGTAGGAAAGAAATGTGCTTTTTTTTTATATTTACACTTTAAAAAAATTTTACCCCACAGATTAGGCTTAAATTTTTATTTCTTTTTATAGTCCCAGTTCTTCACATCACTCTTGTAATTTCTAAGTTTCGGATTATTTTAGTTCATTGGCTATGTACAACCCTGGTTATGTATAATTTCTAGATACTAAGAGAGAGACCCCTGTTAATCAAAAGCAAAAGTATAAAAAAGCTAGCTGCTTCTTGTGTCTCACTGAGCCAAGCTGGTTTAGGCTTGCTCATCTTTGAGGGGTATGGAATTACCATAAATGGCCAAGCTATTCATACATGGTGGAATGAATATTTAAAAGTTAATCACAGTGTTCACGTCATAAAAAGTAAAGTGTTGAAAGTATATGCACAGTTAATAGGTAAGAAAATGTTGGGTTTTTTTCCAATGGAACAAAGGACAGCTTGGTTTAATTTATCTTGTGCTTATTGAAAACTCATACTTGTTAATTAGGAATAGTGATTTGATCTTAAAATAGATATATTAAATGTTACTTAGATTTATTAAGCAGTGAAATATAACCAATATATAATGTGTTTATTGTTGGAGAGTCTTTATGTGTTGTTTGGAAAATAAGTTAACCGCTCAAAGAATAGGACCTGGAAGATAGTACAGAGTTTAAGGCACTTGCTTACATGCAACAGCCCCTGTTTGGTTTCTGGCATCACCAGGAGTGCTCTGAGCAGAGAGCCTGCAGTAAGCCCTGACCACTGACAGGTGTGATGCTGACACAAAACAAACAGACAAACCAAACACTTATAAAACAGTGATAGAGATTCAACTATTTGGAATAAAGTTACCTAGCAGTGTTATTGATACTAGGCAGCATGTTAAGAAACTGACGAGTCAAGATTGCTCTGCAACAGGATAGAATTCTAAAACCCTTTTGTTTCATTCTTGGATAAGTTTTTGCTTCCTGAAGAGTCTCGTAGTTAGTTTCTTATTAGCTTATTTCAGAAGTGTCAGTTTACTCCCAGGCTGCCTAACTAGAGAAAACCCCTACATACCATTGGAGTAACACAAGAAGCCTAGCAGTTGGAGGCATTCCAAGACAATATCTGTGTATTGATACATGAAATGAGTTATTAGGGTTTCATCATTGTAGAACAAACTTGTTTCATCGATTAAGACTTTTTTTAAAAAATATTTTTAAGGTTGCTGTATTTTAACAGTTATTTAGAAATATTTTCAGTTAGAATGATTTTAAATATTTGGTACTAAAAGATATAAAACACAACAGTCGGGGCCGGGCGATAGCCCAACGGGTAGGGCATTTGCCTTGCACGCGGCCGGCCTGTGCCGGCCCGGGTTCGATCCCCGGCATCCCATATGGTCCTCCGAGCACCGCCAGGAGTAATTCCTGAGTGCAGAGCCAGGAGAAACCCCCGAGCATTGCCGGGAGTGACCCAAAAAAGAAAAAAAAAAAAAAGAAAAAAAAGAAAAAACACAGCAGTCCTGAAATATCTGAGAACACTTTATTTTTTAAACCTTTTTTCTGGATCACACCCAGCAATACTCAGGGGTTACTCCTGGCTCTGCACTGGGGAATTACTCCTGACAGTGCTCAGGGGACCATATGGGATGCCGGGATCGAACCCAGGCCAGCTGTGTGCAAGACAAAAGCCCTACCTGCTGCTCATTGTTTGGGCTCTTGAGAATACTTTCAGTGGTGGCTATATTATGATAAGAAAGACAGTAAATCTTAGGTAATTTTACTGAAAGTATTAGACCATAGCTTTTCTTGAGGTTTCATTTGTTCATTAATATATGAAAGTTACTATATTACATAAATAATTCAACCCTGTTTTTATTCTTGACCATTTTTATTTCCTCTCCTTAGCCCATCAGCACAAATTATCAGTACAAATTAGTTTAATTTCCTAACCCATGCATCATACAAGTAGATTATTGGTATGAAGTTCTCTCAGACCGCAATTTATCTTAATTTTTACATTTTACAGTAATACATTATGTAATAAATTCTGTAGAAAATAACAAACTTTATTCTTCTCCAGTCAGAAGGTTTTTAGCTTTCAGTGTATGTAGAGTGTTCCCTTTGTACCTTTGATCTCTACAGTTTTTGGTTACCCACAACCAACCAAAGCCTGACACCTAAATGGAAAAATTCCAGAATTTTTCTGTACCATTTGCGTAGTTCAATAAAAATCTTTTGTAGCTTGCTCTATCCTACCCCATATGTGAATCATCCCTTTATCTAGTTTACTTTGTCTTTGATGAAATGTGTAAACATTTCATCACATCCCAGAAGGTTGAGTACAGTAGAATAAGATTTTGAAAGACCACATAAACAGAAATTTAGTAGTTGTGTAGTTCATTTTTATTTTCATTATTGTTCATCCTTTACTAATTTAAAATTAAACTTTTATCATAGTTATGTATACATAGGATAAAAATGTTCATAGGGTTTGTGGTTTAGGTATGTATTGGGGATCTTGTTGTCCATCTCCAGCAGATACAGTGACAATGGCACTATTACATTTTTTTAGCTTTTTCTGACTTCCAGACATAACCTTTAGATAACATGTAAGAAATGGTGAAAAAACCCACAAACTCATCTTCAGTGATCATTGCTGTTTACTTTTTTTTTATAGATAATCTCTAAATGCTGGATTTAGAGGTGACTACAAGAGTATGCCACCCGCATGGCAGAGCCTGGCAAGCCTCCCGTGTCGTATTTTATATTCCAAATACCAGTAACAATTATTTTGGTATTTGGTATTTGATATGCCAATACCAGTAACAATTATAGACCTCATTCCCATGACCTGATGGAATGGTTTGAGGCTCTTTATGTTCCTGGAGCAAGCAGATGCCCTTGGGCTCTACTAGCACGATACAGGGCATATGGAGATGTTACTGGGTGCCCACTTGAGCAAATCGATGATGAATGGAAAGACAGTGATACAGTGACAGTGTGATTTCTTCCCAATTTCTTCAGTGCAGTTATATCACATAGATATTACATTATAGACATATAATTTTGCTCATGCAAGTTCTTTTTTAAATACTAGGGGCCGGAGCAATAGCACAGTGGATAGGGCATTTATTTTCCTTGCTCGCCGCTGACCCAGGTTCGATCTCCGGCATCCCATATGGTCCCCTAGCACCACCAGAGTTACTCCTGATTGAAGAATCAGGAGTATCCTGAGCATGGTGATGGGAGATGAGTTCGGGTGGAGGGGATGGAACACTGGAACCAAAACTCGAGCATAAGCATATTGCAATTGTATGTCTAAAAGTGGTGTAATAGGGGCGGAGCAATAGTCCAGCAGGTAGGGCGTTTGCCTTGCGCGCCGCCCTGTGCCGGCCCAGGTTCGATCACCGGTATCCCATATGGTCCCCCGAGCACCGCCAGGGAGTGATTCCTGAGTGCAGAGCCAGGAGTAACCCCTGAGCATTGCTGGGTGTGACCAAAAAAAGCAAAAAAAAAAAAAAAAATAATAATAATAAAATAAAAAATAAAAGTAGTGTAATAAATTTTTTTAAAAGAGAGAAAAGCACACATACCAGATGTTGAAAATAATAAGAAATAAAATTATACACAAAGACTAAAAAAAAAAAAAAAAAAAAAAAACTAGTATCCTTTGTAAAAATATATATATAATTTAAATATTTAGTAAAAACAGGGGCTGAAAGAGAACAGCAGGGTAAGGTGCATGCTTTGCACGTGGCAACCGGATTCGCGGAATTGAGCACTGCCAGAAGTGTAGAGCAAGGAGTGATCCTTGACAGTCGCCGGGTGTGCCCCCTCCCCCAAAACATTTTTTTTTTGTAAAACCAAAACTTTTAAGATAGCTGTTTTTAGCTGTGTGATCTACCCAGTAGAGTAAGAACTAAACTAGTATATTTTGGCGCCACCTGCCGTTCATGTAATAGCTGTTTGCTATTTTATCTACTTCCAATAAAAGCTTATAGCTAGGTTTGATTAGGTGTATATATATTTGTAATTTACTCATATGAAGCACAAAATATTTAAATCTGCTAGAACCTTTTTATAATTCCTATATTTACAGCTGCCAATGTTGGTGGTAAGAAATGAGTGTGTTTGGAAAAGTTTATGTGCTCTTATCTCTCCCACCTTTGCATTGTCATTCCGATACCTTGAGTTTCTGAAGATTCCCCTTGTCTGGCTTCCTCTGTTTTTCCATGGAAACCCCTCAGCAAGACAGGTAAACGAACTCCTTATTTTCGCGCCTAAATTTCCTTTATGAAAGGAACACTTAAATTTTTATTTTTCAGTCTGCCAAAAAACTTATCTTTAAGGTTCATTCTCTGTATAGTCTATGAAAATCTTCTCTGGTGAGTCTGAAATGACGTTGTTTTGTTTTCATGGCTTTCTTTTGTTTTTACAATTAGTCTCTGTCTCACATGATCTAATACTAGGTAGTCCTCTTCCAATCTGTGTTTACAAATACATGAATAGAATTACTGTTTTGCTCATTGTCACACATATGTCTTTTCTCCAAGCAAATAGCATGTTCTTTGTTTACTGGAGAAAGTTTTTATGTACTGATTTGTAATAATTAGGCAAATAAATCTGCATGTAATATTAGATATGAGAACTTGGAAATCTAATGACTTAATTAAAAGAATTGTGCAGAGTAAGTATAAATGGATTCTGGTTTCTCAAGCCATGCGAGGAGTAATCCCTGAGCATTGAGCCCCAATACCCAAAAGAGTGCCAGCCAGAGTGATAGTCCAGCGGGTGGGGCATTTGCCTTGCACGTGGCTGACCTGGGTTCGATTTCCAGCATCCCATATGATGGAGATCCCCTGGAGCCCCCTGTGCACCTCCAGGAGTAATTCCTGAGTGCAGAGCCAGGAGTAACCCGTGAGCATTGTCGGGTGTGACCCAAAAAGCCCCCCAAAAAAAAAAAAAGAGTCAGCAATTGAGAAAATAATAAAGAGTTTCTGAGGCATGAACTGTGCATTAATGTGCTGTTTTTGTCTGCTTGGAGCTTATTCTATTTATCAGTCAATTTAAGCTTTGTTGATCTGTGCCTTGATGGTATACTTAAGGGTATTCTTATGTTATTTCAGTAGTTTCTTGGCTTGTTTTTGGGTCACACCTGCCTATGCTTAGGACTTACTTTTTTGTTGGGGCTTGGGAACCTTATGAGGTGCCAGGGTTGAACCCAGTCATTTGCTTGTAAGACAAATGTACTGTCTCTGGCTCCTATCTTCATCCCATTTTGATTCATTCATTTATTTATTTTTATTCGTGGGTCACACCCAGCAGTGCACAGGGGCTGCTGCTTGCTTAGGCATTGAGCCTGGCGGTGCTCAGGAGACCATGTTATGTTACAGATTGATCCCGTTAGCTGTCTCTTTGAGCTCTCTCCTTGGCTCCAAATCACATAGTTGAAGCTTAAATATTTTGAATTTCCTCATCTATACATAATATCTATAGACTATAATATCTATAGACTCTTCTTTGTAGGGTGAGACTATTTATAGTTCTTGCCTTGATCATTAGTTCTTTCATCTCTGCATTTTATCAAGATTGTAAATGTATTATATTGTAAATAAAATATTCCCTCTGATTTGTGTTTCTAAGGTTCTAGAAGTTGAAAAATTGTGTTCATCTTATGAGTCTGTTTCTCTACTACCTAATATCTCTAGGACACTCAAAAGAGACTGTTCGTGGAGCCTGAGGGAAGTGCAGTGGTTTAGAAACACCTGCTTGACTCTCGGACTAATGAAATATAATTGATAGGCCAGAGATAAACCCTCAGAAGTATGGAAAGTTCATTTGTGATAAATGAGCTAAGTGTATGAAGTGGAGCAAGAAAGGCGTCTTTAACAAATGGTGCTAGTTAAATTGGTTAGCCACATGCAAAGAAACACTCAGTACCCCTGTCTCATGTCATACGCAAAGTTAACTCAGACTAACAACCTGAATTAAGACTAAAAGGAGCAAAGACTAAAAATTCAGGCTAACAACTAAAAAAAAATCTTTAACATTAGCTCCAAACTCAAAGTACATTGAGGAAATACAGGCAGTGCTCACCACAGACACCAACTTGAGGCTTCTTTAATAATTTAGTGTCACTGGTAAAGAATACAGAAGTAAGTAGTATAAATGGGACTGCATCAAACTAAAAAGTTCTGTGCTGTGAAAGAAGTAGAGCAAGCATAAAAAAATACACCTTATGGAATGGGAGAAAATGATCATACTCATATGTTTAACAAAGGCCTAATACCCAGATTATATGACACAATATTCAGCAATAAAAACAACCCTGAGAATGGGGAAAGAACCCGAGCAGAATTTCCCCAGAGAAGACTGACAGCAGACAGGCCAGTCAAGCATCTGAAAGTGTCCATTATCCCTGATTCCTTAGGAAAATGCAATTGTAAATGACAGAGGTCACGGCCCCCTAGTGGGAACGAACTGTCTCCCTGGCTTTTCAACTTTGGATTACTGTTCCATGTGGGGTTTTGTAATTGACTGGGCAGAGGTTGTGAAAATCTTAAAAGCTGAAAGTCTTTATGACTTACCAGTAAATGTTTGAATTTTCTACCTATTTTATATATCTGGAGTTGCATTAAAATTTCTTGGGTGGAAAGTGGTTGCAAGTGGAAAAAGTTTAAGAAATTCAGGGCTACATGAAACAAAAGTTTTCAGCCAGCCTGTACAAATGGGGATGTGGTAAAGAAAGGAACCTGCATTGACTACTGGTGGGACTGTGGTCTTTTCAGCCAGCCTCTGTGCAAAACGGTACGGAGATTTTCTCAAAACTTTTGACCCAGTGATTCCACTACCCTAAGAACACAAAAACGTTCATTCAAAAATATATTGTGGACACTTGTATTTATTATAGTGCTGTTTGCAGTAGCCAAGACTTGAAACACTACTCTGCTAATTAAAAAAAAAATCAGTTCTGCTACTTCTTAAATAGAACTAAAATGTGTTGTGCTAAGTGAAATGAGCTAGGACATGAACTGAATCGGATCTCACATACGTGGAATACAAAGAAAGAAAATAAGAGAATAAACTGATCAGTAGCCCAGATCTTTGGCTGTGGGGATAGATAGGGGAAAGGGCTGGAGCATGCCTGGCATGCACATCACCCCAGATGGCATCCCAGAACTGCATAGTCTTCTAGTACCATCAGGATAGCCAGGGCTGCTGGATAGGTGGGCTGATGGGGATGAGGAAGGGGGGGGAGGGAGGGACCTAGAGACAGTGATGGAAGAGTACCTGGTAAGCTTAATGTCAACCTCCCCAACCAAAACACGCCCCCCAATAAAAACAAAAACAAAAATGGAGCAATAGTACAGCGGGTAAGGCACTTGACTTGCACACGGCCAGCTCCAGTTCAATTCCTGACATCCCATATAGTCCCTCGAGGGACTCCCTGGAATAATTTCTGGGCAGAGCCAGCAGTAACCACTGGAGCCCCAAAAGTAAAACAAAACAGAAAAGGGTCTAATGTTTGGCAAGTTGGAAAACCAAATGACTGTTGAAGTCCAATGGTCAGGAAACCCGCCTCCTACCCTCACCTCTAGCAATCATTATTACTCCATAAATTACGTGCCACAACTGAAGAGTATAACCTCTTAGTGTGTGTATAAAAATCACAAAATAGCGCTAACTTTGTGGAACACCATACTAGGGTGAGTACACAACCCAGTGTGCAAACTCAGGTCATAACAGTGTCAGTAATATCAGCAACAAAGGGGAAAATTTAGGGAAGGAGGAAATTAAAAAAGCAAGAGACCAAGGACCAATGGGCTAGTTCTCAGGGCTAGAGTGACTTCGCTTGCTGGAGCCCCAGGTTTAAGCCCTAACCCTGCCTGCCCCAGTGCTTGGGCACCACTGGTAGTGTCCAGGCCCCCAAAAAGAAAAAGGAGCCATTCCTACTATGCTTAGGTCAACTTTTTCAAAATTCTTCGGTAATTTCTGGCTTCCAGTAAATTTCATCTCTAGCTTGCTTTAGAAACTGTAGAATCATTTTTCTTGGAAGGATAGAAAGGAAACTTTATATCCTTTTCTTGGGATTTCTTCCCAAAGTAGCTTTAATTAAATACTGGATCCTAATTTCTTTCCCCCAATATTTAGTCTCCCTCCCAGTGTTGGAAAGTAACTTGCTGCCAAAAGTGATAATTGAAGATAGACTAAAAGTCTCTGCAGATCTGGAAATTTCTTTTATTCTGTCTTCACTATTGTACAATGATTTAGTCAGACACAACTTTTCTTTTTATTGATGATGTATAATCACTATCTATCACTATCTTCCCGCTCATCGTCTATTTGCTAGAGCGGGCACCAGTAATATCTCCATATGTCCTGTCTCATGCTAGTAGAACCCAAAGGCATCCGCTTGCTCCAGGAACATAAAGAGCCTCAAACCATTATATTAGGTCATGGGAATTACCTAATGTAAATGTTACTGGTATTTGGCATATCAAATGCGACACGAGCAGCTTGCCAGGCTTGCCGGTGCGGGTGGCATACTCTTGTAGTCACCTCTAAATAAAGCATTTATTGATGAACTGCCGCGCGAGCCAGGCTGTGATAGTCTGGTCTGCTGGGTGAAGTTGTAATGAGAGGGAAGTCCAGATGTGGAAAATGGCCGCCCCATGGAGTCGCGGGGGGAGTCGTCTGGCTTGTTGTGAGGCTCTGCTGGGGTGGCAGGCCAGGGCTGGAACCCGCCATGCCTCCCGGGCGCCTCATGAGCGGCTGGGCAAAGGGAGAGCAAATAGCAGCTCTGCCCCATGTCTGAGAGTCTCTGGTTCAGCATACCTGGGCCGGATTGAAAAAAAATGCTACAGGGTGGGTGTCTGATCCGGGCTGTGATAGTCTGGTCTGCTGGGTGGAGTTGTGATGAGAGGGGAAGTCCGTCACAATGTATAATGAATATCGCTTTTCAGGTTCATACATTGCTGTTGCCATTTTTTGGTATCTGCTTTCCAGAGCTGAAATATGCTCAGTGCTGCTTTATGGGGGTGGGGGGACATATCCAGGGGGCATACCCGCAGTGCTCTGCACTCAGAGTTCTCTTCTGGCAGTGTTCAAGGGACCTGTTCCTTGATAGGATTCTAACCAGTGTCAGTGACAGGCATGCATGTCAAGTACCTAAACGCCTGTGCTCGCTCTCCAGACCATGCTAAGTTATTTAACCATTGAGAAATACTATATAGTAACTTGCAACATAGTAGCTCCTGACTTTGCTTTTTAGTTTCACTGATAAAAATTAGCATGTATACTTATAGCTTACCAGTGGATAATGCAGAAAGAGTAGCAGGGAAACAGTAAATGAGTGTGCTGGCAGTAAAAACAAACCAAAAAAAAGTTCCCAATTTTTACCGTTATTGAAGGACTTTTTTTTTTATTGTTCCCCTAGTTTCTTGTGGACACAATGCTAACGAGATACCTTTAGTGTTACACTTTTAATAAGTGTAACACTAATTGATATTTTTTCTTTTTACAAAAAATAGGATAAAGACTAAAACCTTTTCCTTGGCCTTCTAGGGCTCTTTTGTTTGTTTGGCCCTACTCAATTTATCTCTGGGGTGGGAGGAAGGAGTTGGGCCATACCCAGTCTTGCTTAGGGGTTACTCCTGACTATGTGCTCAGCAATCACTGTTGGAAGAGGTCCTAAACAGTGCCAGGGATTGAACCCAGGTCACCTGCATTTAAAGCAAGCCTCTGACCCATTGCACTTAATATCTGGCCCATGGCCCTAGTGATTCTTAAAATGTGATACTTTTGCCAGCAGTAGGAGCATCTTGGAAGTTGTTAGTACTATAAGTTTTCCATTCTTAAGCCTCTTTTCTGATTCAGAACCATTATGATGGCGTTCAACCTTCTGTTTTAAGGACCTTCATATGATTATGACACTTGTAATGATTGAGAATCGTTGGTCTAGCTAATCACTCATTTTACAGGCAAAGCATTGAGATATAGAAAGTTTGACTTGTCTCAAACTAGGTAAGTTGGTTAGATTTTTTGATTGAGTCTTTATAAGTTGCAGCTAGAAAGCAATCTGAGATGGAAGGGCTTTTAGAGAACACAGGACTTGGCTAAACTGAACTACTATAGTCTTTTTTTCCTTTTTTTGCTTTTCGGGTTACACCCAGCAGTGCTCAGGAGTTACTCCTGGGTCTGCAGTCAGGAATTACCCCTGGTGGTACTCGGGGACCATATGGTATGCCTGGGATCGAACCCAGGTTGGCTATGTGCAAGGCAAATGCCCTACCCACTGTGCTATCTCTCCATCCCCTGAACTGCTATAGTCTTAAGTGGAGAAAAGAGAAATTTTAAGCAGAATGACCACAATGAATAAAGCAGCACAGGGACATAAGTGTTTTATATGTGTGTGTACATATATATGTGTGTGTGTATATATATACATATATATATAGTATATATATATGTATATATATACATATTTTACATATGTTAATATATACATTGTGTATCCTGGAACAGAACAGATACAGTAGACTAATGATCTATATGTTTTCTATACAGGAGCAGAGAGATAGGATATGTAAAATAATGATCATAATACCTGAGACAGTGATACAAAGTAGCTATACGTTTTATTATTGCTGCTATCTGGGGATATATCTCAACTATAAAACACTTTTATTTGTGAGTCTCTTGAGTTTAATCCTTAGCACTGCAAAATAAATAAAAAATCAAAAGATAGGACTGAAGAGACAGTCCAGTGTTTGGTTAGGGCACATGCCTTGCATGTGGCCACTGCTCAGCATTTCTTATTGTCCACCAAGCTCCACCAGGAGTAATTCCTGAGTGCGCAGCCAGAAGTAACCCCTGAGCATTGCTAGGTATGACCCCAAAACAAAAAATTCAAAAGACAGTTTCTGAATCAAATTGCTACTTACTCTCTTTCAAGCTGTTTTATTTGTACAAAGTATTGTCTCTGAGCATAAGTTGCAACATTGGCAAAATAGGAACAATAGTGTCTACCTCCTAGGAGTGTGATAATGATTAAATTATAATGTTGATTATGTTAGTACTTCTATTAGGTACTGATTCGTAATAGGACTTTAACAAATGTATTTATTTTCTGTTTTTATTTACTTAATTTTAAAGCTAATGTCCAAGTCACATATTTCTTAAAAAGGGTACTTTTTGGAGGGTGGGCATACCGGTGGAGGTTAGGGTTTACTCTGAGCTGGTTTGGGGACACCATCTGGGTTGCCAGGCATAGAATCCATGTTGGCCATGGCTGCGTGCTTACTAACACTCTAGCCCCTAAAAGAGTATGTTTTTGTCATGATTGAGTTTGCAAATAGAAACTTTATTTTAGTTTAGTTTGGGGGTGTTTGAATCGCACCTAGGTAGGGCTGTTCCTGGCTCTGCTCAGAAGTAACCCTGGAAGTTTCTTAGGGTGCCGTACATAATGCCAGCAATATGTAATGCCAACCATATATAATGCCAAGGATTTGAACCTGAGTTGAGACGAATGCTGCTGCATGCAGCACACTACCTGTACTCTCTCTCTCTGACCCAGATGGAACCTTTACTAAGAGAATGCTGGTTAAGATAAACAAATGGGATTATATAAAACTAAAAGCTTCTGCACCTCAAAAGAAACGGTGACCAAGATACAAAGACAATCCACAGAGTGGGAAAGGATATTCACCCAATACCCATCTGACAAGGGGTTAATATCCAGGATATATCAGGCACTGGTAGCACTCCACAAGAAAAAAACAGCCAACCCCATCAAAAAATGGGGAGAAGAAATGAACAGAAGCTTCCAAAAAGAAGAAATTCGAATGGCCAAAAGGCATATGAAAAAGTGTTCTTCATCTTTAATCATCAGGGAGATGCAAATCAAAACAACAATGAGGTACCATCTCACACCACAGAGACTGGCACACATCCAAAACAGCAAGAACAACCAGTGCTGGCGTGGATGTGGGGAAAAGGGACTCTGATCCACTGTTGGTGGGAGTGCCGACTGGTCCAGCCCTTTTGGAAAACAATATGGGCATCCTCCGAAAACTAGATATTGAGCTCCCATTTGATCCAGCAATAGCACTCCTGGGAATATACCCTAGAGACCGAAAAACACATAGCAGAAGCACTATCTGTACTTCTTTATTCATCTCTGGCTATTCACTAGCTAGAATCTGGAAACAACCTACATCTCTGCGCTATTCACTATAGCTAGAATCTGGAAACAACCTAAATGCCCGAGAACAGAGGACTGGCTAAAGAAACTGTGGTTCATCTACACTATGGAATACTATGCGGCTGTCAGAAAAGATGACATTATGAAATTTACCTGCAAATGGAGGGACATGGAGACTATCATGCTGAGTGAAATTAGTCAGAAGGAAAAGGACAGATATAGAATGACTGCATTCATTAATACGACATAAATAGATACCAGTGTTTTACTAAATGTGGGAAATGGTAATGGCAGATTAAGACTCACCATTGACTATACACAAAGAGACTTAAGTGATAAACTCTAAATACCTGCAGGGCTAGCCACAATGTGTAAAATAAGAGGCTGAGAGATGCAGAGACAGAGAGAGAGAAAGAGAGAAAGAGGAAACTGGGGTACCTGCTATTAAGGCAGCATGGGGGTGGGCAGGGAGGGTGGGGTACATTGGTGGTGGAAATGGGGCACTGGTGGAGGGATGGGTGCTGGTATACTGTATTACCAAGAACCAATTATGATCACCTTTGTAATTGTATGTTTCACTGTGGTATAATAAAAAAAAAAGAGAGAGAATGCTGGTTAAGGAGATTTCATAACAAGGGACTGGTTAAATAAACTAAGAAACATTTATATTTGTAACCAATAAAAACCTAGTTTCAGGGGAAAATATCTGTGAACACACCTCATTTATGATACAGTGAGTATTGAAATGCAGGCAACGAAGCAATCTGTAGTGTTTTAATTCAGTCACATGATTTGTATAGAGAAAAATAACTGAACAGCTGTTCTATAGAGTTTAAGCTGATAAACACTAGAGTATAGATTTCGGGTAACTTTTTCTTCCTTTTATGTTTTTTTTTCTTTTTTTGGGTCACACCTGGCGACGCTCAGGAATTACTCCTGGCGGTGCTAGGGGACAATATGGGATGCTGGGGATCGAACCCGAGTTGGCCATGTGCAAGGGTAAATGCCCTATCTACTGTGCTATCCCTCTGGCCCATTTTTGTGTTTTTTATTTTCAGTGAACATATTTTTATAATTAGAAAAACACCGCTACAGGGCTGGAGCGATAGCCCAGCAGGTAGGGCGTTTGCCTTGCACGCCGCCGGCCTGTGCCAGCCCCTGGTTCGATCCCCAGCATCCCATGTGGTCCCCAAGCACCGCCAGGAGTAATTCCTGAGTGCAGAGCCAGGAGTAACCCCTGAGCATCACTGGGTGTGACCCAAAAAGCAAAAAAAAAAAAAAAAAAAAATCTGCTATGAATTGTGCAAAGATCGTTAAAATGTTATACCCCCATTACTGTCAATACTTTGTTGTTGTTGTTGTTGTCTCTTTGTTTTTTATCATGTCAAACTCAGGGGTATTGAGGGCCATTCATGACTCTGTCCTTAGAGATCAGTCCTGGCAGTGCTTGGAGAACCATATGTGCTACTAGGGATCCAAGTGGAGTCAGCTGTGTGCAGAGCGGTCACCTTAACCCCCTGTGCTGTCTCCAGCCCTGAAATACTAATTTTCATCCATGGTTAGCCCTTAGCATTTACATATTTCATTACTGTTGTTCAGGAGCTGTTCTAAAAACCCATCACGAATACCATTTTGCCAGGAATCATTATTTCTGTTTTATAGAGTTTCGGGTTTGATAAATTTGTTCTTGCTTGAAATTGAATTAGGTGATGGGGGTGGGGGGTTGTTGGGGCCATAGTCTGCAATGCTCAGGGGTTACTCCTAGCTCTGCACTCAGGAATCACTCCTGTTCGTGTTCGGTGGAACACCTGGGATGGCAGGAATTGAACCTGGGTCAAGAGTGTATAAGATAACTTGCCTTGCCCTCTTTATGTCTCCAACCCCTTAGTTAAATCATAATTTTAATTCACAACTTTCAGATGATGACGTATGTGAAGCTTGGCTTTGACTCTAATTGGGTTGGTTTTCTTTGTCCATTTGGAGTCAAGGCCATTCTGATCTTCAGTGATGTGCTTCATGCTCTGGTCATACCACCTTTGACTTAAGTTTTCTTGTTTTACAATCTCTAGTTCATATTGTGATGAAAATGCAGAAGTCTATGTGTGCTTGTCAGTGTGTGTTTGAATGGTAACCGGACACACTGATGAAATCATGTCTAATGTCTTAAATCATTTGAAATTTTGTAACTAGTATAGAATATAAGCTTTGGGGACAGAACTCAAAGGGCTAGAGAGCATACTTTCACCGTGGGTTCCATCCCTGTCACCACATGGTTCCCCGAGCACTGCTGGTTGTGGCCCCCAAACCTAGCAAAAACAATGAAAAATATATTATTACAGAAAAGCCTTCAAAAGGCAGTCTTTTATGACTTTATTCCTAGACTTCCTATGTTTAAAATTATTTTAAATTTTAAGTAAAATAGTTGTTTTAAATAAAATGCTTAAAATTACAACTTGTTAAAATGCTTTTTCTCTTGAATTTCAGTTTATTTGTGAATTTTTAAAAGTTGTTGGGGAAAGACTGTGGTAGTTCCCAACTGTGTTAGAAACAGTTGTCAAGTGTGGTTCTTTACACTGAGAGACTGAGAGCTGTTTCTAACCACACAGTTACTAGCAAAGATTTGCCTAAGTATCCAATCTGATCTGTGGCTATGGGTGAGTAATGTGGAGTGATAGGTTATTTGTTGGGGGAAATCGTGTAAATTAAATTCTATGAACTACCCTCTCTCTAGCATTAGGTTAATCTACTGTATAGGCTTTAGACTCCAACCAATCAGTAGCAGTTTTTTGTAAATCTTTAGAATGGTTATAAGGTGTGAAAAAGATAAGATTCTCCTAGCTTCAGAATTTAAGATCTGCTGTTGAAATAAGTAATAATACAAATGTCAAATTTGAAAGGGGTAGGATCCTAATCAAAGCTTAGGTAGACAAATAAGGACTAGTTCCGAAGTTATTTTCAAGAAATGGAGCAACAGAATGCAGAGCTAAAATTTCACATTAATGAATATTTCTAATAGCTGAATTTTAGTTTGTTTAGTGAATTACCACCACCATCCACCCGTAGTGGAAAAGCTTGACTTATTAGTACAAGCCAAGAGTGCTAGAAACATCTTAGAACATAATTTGGGGAAGAATTCATTTTTCAAAGAAACATGCTTCGTCTCTAGAATCCTGACCATGATTTCTATTAATAGTGAAGTCTAATATGTAAGATTTGTAATTAAAAATAAAAATTAGAGAATTTTGTGTTAGTGTGCATAGTAGCTTTTCTTTAGCATACTAACATTTTTAAGAAACCGATTAAGAGTTTAATAAAAAGGGGGTTCCAATTAATGTAGCCACTGTATTTGACACTGTAGGCAATTGAAATGCAGTTGATCTGAATTGAGACATGCAGTTAAAAATACATTATTTTTTTTGGGGGATTACACCCGGCAGTGCTCAGGGGTTTCTCCTGGCTCTGCACTCAGGAATTACTCCTGGCGGTGCTTGGGGGACCACATGGGATGCTGGGGATCGAACCTGGGCTGGCACAGGCTGGCCGCGTGCAAGGCAACGCCCTACCCGCTGGGCTATTGTTCCAGCCCCAAATACATTCTTTTTTAAAAATTGTAATTTATTCATTACATGTGAACATGGTTAAATTTTAAATAAAATATCTCTAAGTATTAAGTTAATTTTAAGTCTGTTCAAAAAAATTCTAATTTTTTTGGCTGTCTGGTTTATTACTATAGTTTTTTTAATCCTATGGGCAAGAGAAATAGTAGGGCACTTGCCTTGCACACGGCCAACCTGAATTTGATCCCGGGATCCCATGGTCATCCAAGCACCACTAAGAGTAATTGCTGAGTGCAGAGCTAGAATAACCCGAGTATCGCCAGTTGTGCCCCCCAAAAAGTAGTAATAGATCCAATTTTAAAATATAAGGACTCAAATAGTTGAAAATACTAGGGTTGAAAAATTATCTAGGCTCAGATGAGGCAATAAAAAAATACTATTAAGCTAAATTTAATTTTTAAGGCAGAAGGCATTAAGCCTTCTGTCAAGGCTGTGTTAGTGTCATCAAGGAAACCATATGCGTAATGATGACAGGAGGGACTTCACGGAAAGAAGGAAGCCGCACTCTTTTCTTTAAACACCATGGTGACAGGGAGCTGCCCTGGGGCCATCAGCCATAGCTTGAAGAGCCTCACAAGTGGCTGGGGAGGCTGGAACGCAGCTCGCCCGGGCCCAGCTGACCATGGGGCCCATCACCTCTGGGGGTCCTGGAAGCAGCTGGATGAGACTCGCCCACCACACTAGCCACCATTTTCGCTGTCTGGACGCTGGGAAACTGCCTCATGACCAGATTAACAGAGCAAAACCAGTTTGAGCCCAGGTCGCACGGTCGCAAGTGGCTGCGCGTCCATTAAAATAGTGGAAACAGTGATGTCTTTTAATGCACTGCATTCCACGAAGAGCAGGAAAGTTTGGCGGGAGGGAGAGATAAAGAGGAGAGAAATGACATACAGAACCCGCCAAGTAGTTGAGGTGTGGGAGGGGGAGGGAGATGGGGACATTGGTGATGGGAGATGGGTTTGGGTGGAGGGATGGGTGTTGGAACACTGTAGAACAAAACTCTACATGAGCATCTTTCAATTGTATGTCTAAAATGGTGTAATAATATTTGGGGGGGGGAAATAATAAATAAAATTAAATTTAAAAAAAAAAAAATAAACACCATGGTGACAGTACAGCAGGCAGGGCATTTGCCTTGCATTGGATCCACCAAATCGGGTTCTCTCCCGGCATCCCATATAGTCTCCCGAGCACCACCAGGAGTGAACCCTGAACATTGCCGGGTGTTACCTAAAAGAAAAAAAAAACCCATGGTTTACAAAGTAGTTCATAATCAGTTGTTTTACACTTTTGATGTTCAACACCAGTGCCATCATCTGACTTTACTCCACCATTGCCCCCCATTTTCCCAAGTCTCCCCCTAGCCTGACCCCTTAGCACACCTGCAAAATTTTATTTTATGAGCATCGCCGGGTGTGACCCAAAAAAGGGAAAAAAAAATCCACAAAATTTTATTTTATACTGCTTGTTACAACAAGATGACTAAAGGAATTACCAAAAATATTAGAGTGAAAGAAAAGTTGTGAAAATTACTGTATTTCACCATGGTGGGGGTGTTAAGTAAGTATGAGAATTTACTAAGGTTTTTTTGTTAAGTCTGAGGATTTCCTAAGGTATTCACAGCTAGTTGAGCCTTCTTTGTTAGTGTTTGTTGAGTTTAATTGGCTTCTCCGATACTTTCCCATCTGATTTGATGTGCTCCTACTGGGATTTCAGTGCTGTGGAATTGGAGTTATGCAGAGATGTCAGAATCTGTAAAGCTGACTGCACGTGCAAAGATTCTTGGTGACACTGTGGGTGGAGGCCATAGACCATGGGCGAGGCAGCAGCAGTGTGGTGTGGGTCCAGCTGCTGGGGAAGAGACTTCTAAAGTTTATAAAATAATGATCTACAGACTGGGAGATTTTAGCACATTTCCTTTGGCTGTGAATGAATCAGACAGGTCCCACCACTCCTCTCAATAAACGCGAAGGTGTGACCAGCTTTAAAGGGCTGGACTGCAGCTGTGCATGTTGAAGACCCAGTTAGATGCCCTGCACCACTCGGACCGACCCTTACGTAATGCTGCCAAACATGACCAAATAAAGACCAAATAAAATTCCATAGATTATTTGAGAACAATACATCTGGTCTTTTTAAGGATACTTTAAATGTTTGCTCTTGGGGCCGGAGTGACTGCACGCTGGGTAGGGCCTTTACCTTGTTCGCGGCCGACCCAACTTCGATCGTCGGCATCCCACATGGTCCCCTGAGCACCGCCAGGTGTGACCCTACCCCCAAAAAAAGACCCCAAAAAATAGAGAAAATAAAACTAAGATTATATTTAAATGAAATAATAAGCAATAAAACATTTGTGGAATACTTTGCACTACTCAGCATTTTGCATATATCTTATTAAATCCTTTCATCAGCCCTGTGAATTATAAACCCGACTTTCTCAAGATGAAAGGTTTAAGCTTAAAACATTAAGCCTTGCGCTGGATAGGCCTGTGTTCTCTCTTGAGCAAATGCTCCTCTCTTTCTCACCCTTCACCTCTTTCTAAATAAATTCTGTTTAGTAAAAACTTCCTTGATTAAAAATTTTAATTGGGGCGGAGCGAAGCCCAGCGGGTAGGGCATTGCTTGCGCGGCCCAGCCGGCCTGGGTTCGATCCCTGGCATCCCATATGGTCCCCGAGCACCGCCAGGATATCCTGATGCGAGCCAGGAGAACCCCTGAGCATTCCGGTGTGACCCAAAAAGCAAAAAAAAAAAAAAAAAAAATTTTAATTTATCCATTATTTGTTTTTGGAAAGACCTATAACTTTAACTATTACAATTATAACCCCTTTCCCTTTAGAGTCCTGAATTGTAGAAGACAGAGAAACTTTTAACAGTTACAGAGCTTGTTGAATTAGTTAAGTTTGGAATTGCAAAAGAAAGCAACATTTCACACACTTGAAATGTTGACTAGACCACTGCCGATACCTTTTTACATGCCCCTCCCAAAATCAGAACTGTGTTCCTTAGTCCACAAGAAGTATTTTTGTGCTAATGGTAGTTCTAGTGTTGGTTTGATGACTGTACACAGGATGCATTCGCTTTTCCTCTTTTCCCTTCTCACTCTGTTGTGATGACTAGGGTTGCACACGTGCTTGGCTCTGGTGCTTCCTGGAAGCCACACATTGGTACCACACACTCTGCATTATGCTTCCCACGAGCACTCGTGTCCCACAGTGCTCACAGCACATTTTTAGTGTTTACTAGGGGTCACACGCTTTAACCTTGCTTGCAGACACCTGGTTTTACACTCCGTGCAGGGAGACCATGCACTATTCGAGCACCAGGTGTTCCAGACATCAAAATTGCAGGAAGCCAATGTGTGGACAGTGACAGACTTCAGACTCCTTGCTTTTAAGCTTAGAAAACAGGAGGGCTTTTTTGCCCAAGTCCTGTTTTTTTGTTTGTTTGTTTTGTTTTATAAACTGTAGGTAATGTGTCTTTTGGAGATAGGTAATGCCATGCTGTTTTTCTGTTTCTGATACTAGGAACTGGTAATACTTAATGGTTAGAATCAGGAGCTCACTGAAAACCTATATATAAATAGAAATCTAATTCTTAGAAGAAAGATGCAATTTCCTCTGGCTAGTACTTGGTTATCTTGTGGTTTAGTTTATGTTAAAGTAAGAATAAATGTTTTATTATTTCCTAGTTTTCAAAATGGGTTGGCTTTTATTGGCATCCGCCAGAGCAACCTTTTCCATTATAACTCATTGATTTAAATATATTTCAGGGCCAGAGAGAAATGCAGTGGGCTATTATTTTGGAATAACCACATAATTATTGTATCCTAGTTTATTTACAAAGCTTTATTGATGAACATTTTGTTACTCTGCAATTTGATAAACAGTACTGCGAGCTATACATATTCCCACATACAAATATAACTGCAAAGTTAGTTTCTAGAAATGAAACCTCTAATAAGTTATTTCCAAAATTTCCTCTTAGAACACATTTTTCTTTCATGTCTTTATATTTCTAGTGTGTGCTCAAACATTTTATCTTTGATTATCTACTACTGCAAAGTATCTCATGGTTTTTATTAGCATTTCATTTCTATTTTCTTAATTCTGAATTGTCACTTTATATCCTTGTTCTAATTTTCTGTTGAATTGTTGGTCTTTTCTATAATGATACAGGCCCTCAGATTTAAAAAAAAAAAAAAAAAGGTCTAACCTTTCGTGACTTATTGTATGTGTTTTATCTAACTGGGTTGAATTTTTGGACTTGTTTAATGGTGGTCATTTTCCAAAAAGAATTTGAAATGCTTCATATAATTTGAATTTTTTTAAACTTAGTATTTTAGTGTGCTTCCCTTTTTAGCAGTAAGGGTCTTGGGGACCACTCCTGGCTATGCTCAGGTTTTACTCCTGGTTCTTGCTCAAAGGCATGTTGGGGTACTTTATGTGGTGATGAGGATTGAACCTGAGTCAGCTGCATAAAAGGCAAGTGCCTTACTTACCCACTGTATTCACACACACACACACACACACACACACACACACATATACACACTCACTCTCCACCTCTTCCTGTAGACCCTATAGAGATGTCTTGTTTCCTGCAGAGATAATCCTAAATAGCCACATTACATCTACTAAAATCAGATTAAGGAGCTGGCAGTAGCACTGTGCTAGAGCACCTGCATTGCAGGCATTAATCACAGGTTGGATCTCAGTAAAATGCCTTTTTTTTTTTCTGCGCCACAGCAAACTAGGATCCAGTTTACCATGTTCAAGTTTGTGTGATCCCTAAGTTTTCACAGCAAAAAGAAGGGGAAGAAAGGGGAAAATATTAGCAGATTTGTGTTACCGTGTTACTATTTTCTAATCTACAGAACCCCATTCAGATTTCACTCATTATGCTCCTAGCATTTTTATTTGGGGGGGGAGTGCCTCTACGGCAATGCTGGGATCTGGGGAGCACTCCCAGAGAGACCCAGCTGGCAATAAGGACTTGATGAGGGCTACCTGAATCACAGTAGGCTGTGCTGGGGGCAGGGAGTTGCGCCGCAAGAATCTTCATCACGTTCATGCTCAGGGCCCCCCACCTCCATGCTTAGGAGACTAAGCGTGCGTGCTAGGGTTCTAACCTTGACCTTCCCGTGTAGGACATATGATCTAGCCCTCTGAGTAATATGGAATATACGTGTGTACCATACATATGTATGTTTATGTGTTCTATTTTCAAATTTAGTTTGAAGTAAGAAATAAAGTAAAAGTTCAACATTTCTATCTTGGTTATCCAAGAAATCAAGTTATTTGGGATTACAGTTCATAATTTTATATCACTTTTGAATCTTATATTATCCCCCTAAAATTTATAGAAGTGTATTAAAAGTATAAAAATTTATCTATGGAGTTTCTTTTTTTTTAATTTTTTATTTTTTATTTTTTTTATTTTTACAATTACAAAGATATACAATTAAAAAAGTTCATATTTGGGTTTTGGTCATACAGTGTTCCAGCACCCATCCCGCCACCGGTGTCCATCTCCCACCACCAACGCCCCCCGGTTCCCTCCAGCCTCCCCCAGCCCCCTCCTCCATGGCAGGTTCTTTATTTCTTTCTCTTTCTCTCTCTTTCTCTTTTCCTTCCCTTCCAGACTATGGATTACAGAACATACATTAAAGGGTTGTCATGTGTATCTTTTTGCCTCTATTTAATGCTCAGTTCTAGGTTGGCATTAGTACCCTCGACAATTGTTAGCACACTGTTCCATTTTCTGTCTTACCTAGCCTCCTGATTCCCACACGTTTGTGATAATTTCCACCTTTGACAAGACCTCCTGATATATGTTTCACTTGACCTTGGATATTGGTATCTTAATATGTACATATATATATTTATGTTATGCATATAATAAATGCAGTCATTCTGTATCTGTCTCTCTCCTTCTGGCTAATTTCGCTCAACATAATCTTCTCCATGTCCATCCAACTTCTCCCCATTTTTTGATTGGGTTGTTTGTTTTCTTCTTGTAAAGTTCTACCAGTGCCTGATATATCCTGGATATTAACCCCTTATCAGATGGGTATTGGGTGAATATTCTTTCCCATTCTGTGGACTGCTTTTCTATCTTAGTCACTGTTTCTTTTGAGGTGCAGAAGCTTTTTAGTTTCATGTAGTCCCATATGTTTATCTTTTCTTCTAGTTGCTTTGTTAGTGATGTTTCACCTTTGAAGATGCCTTTAGCTTCAATGTCGTGGAGGCCGTTTTCCTATATTTTCTTCAATGTACTTTATGGATTCAAGTCTGATATTGAGATCTTTAATCCATTTTGATCTGATTTTTGTGCATGGTGTTAGACACAGGTCCAAATTCATTTTTTTACATGTCGCTGCCCAGTTTTCCCCAACACAACTTGTTGAAGAGGCTTTCCTTACTCCATTTTAGACTCATTGTACCTTTATCAAAGATTAAATGATCATGTGTTTGAGGTTGGGTGTCAGGATACTCAATTCTATTCCATAGGTCCACAGGTCTGTTTTTATTCCAGTACCATGCTGTTTTAATTACTACTGCCTTGTAGTACAGTTTGAAGTTGGGAAAGGTGATGTCTATGGAGTTTCTTTTTAATGATTGCTATTTTTCATATTGCTTTTGTTTGTGACAGATGATGATGTACCTGCAGATATGGTTGCAGAAGAATCAGGTCCTGGTGCACAAAACAGTCCATATCAACTTCGTAGAAAAACTCTTTTGCCCGAAAAGAACAGCCTGTCCTACAAAGAGCAGTATGGAGGTAAGTTAAAGCTAACGGCTCTTCCTTCCTTCCTTCCTTCCTTCCTTCCTTCCTTCCTTCCTTCCTTTCCTTCCTTTCCTTCCTTCCTTCCTTCCTTCCTTCCTTTCCTTCCTTCCTTTCCTTTCCTTCCTTCCTTCCTTCCTTCCTTTCCTTCCTTCTTCCTTCCTTCTTCCTTCCTTCCTTCCTTCCCTTTCCTTCCTTCCTTTCCTTCCTTCCTTCCTTCCTTCCTTCCTTCCTTTCCTTCCTTCCTTCCTTCCTTCCTTCCTTCCTTCCTTCCTTCCTCTTCCTTCCTTCCTTCCTTCCTTCCTTCCTTCCTTCCTTTCTCTCTCTCTTTCCTTTTTTTAACTTTATTTAAACACTGTGATTTACAAAGTTGTTCATAATAACTTTGTGAAAAAACACTGTGATTGACAAAGTTGTTCATAATACAGTTGTTTCAGGTATTCAGTATTCCAACACCAGTACCACCACCAGTGTGCCCTTACCACCACCTAAGTCCCTAGTTTCCCACCCACCACTCAGCCTGGTCCCTTAGCAGGCACTAATTAATTTACTTAATATTTCTTATTACAACATATACAACCACATGTATAATTTATTATAACATATACAACTATATCTCAATGGTGTTGCTAAAGTCATAACCTTTTTTCTGATCTGGTACATGCAAATTGAGCCATGTTGATTGTGTTGATTTTACTTATTGAACTTACTGAACTTGGTGAGCTTTTTACTCAATTTTTAACAAAGTTCTGTTATCTGTTACATTCAGTATTCAACCCCAATCCCAACAGAATTTAGCTTCACACTACCGTAATTTCCAGTTTTCCCAACCATAAATTACATCTACCCCTATAGCAGACCCTCAATATTTTATTTTATATTGCTTGTTATAGATAAGTTGCTAAAAATGATCAAGAAATTATTTCTTAGATTGTTCAGTCTCACCATGGAACCATTAAGCCCTTGTATAAGAAATTACTTATGTTTGTTTTAGGATACGTAGTGTGTGTTTACATTTTGTTATTGGTTGCCTTCTAATTTACATGTCTTTAAGAGTGTGTGGTACTTGGCATATCCGAATTGCAGAGTTTGAGATGTTTCAGGAATTCCTTTTTTTTTTTTTTTTTTTTTTTTGCTTTTTGGGTCACACCTGGCATTGCTCAGGGGTTACTCCTGGCTCTGCCCTCAGGAATTACTCCTGGTGGTGCTCAGGGATGCCGGGGATTGAACCTGGGTCTGGCCGCATGCAAGGCAAACGCCCTACCTGCTGGACTATTGCTCCAGCCCCCAAAATTTTTAAGGCGGCGATAAAGTTGAAATTTAATTTTTAACTGGTGATGACTTTGGAGCAAGGGCATGACTATAGTGCCTTTAGAAGAACAAGGAGATTGGGGAGGTAGCCCATTCCCGACTCATCACTGAAGAGTTTAGTCACAAAACCGCCATACATGAGTTTGTCAGCAAATTAATTTCTGGGAGGAACTCATCCAAGCAGTGGAGTCCAGCCTTGAATATGTCAACGATTGTGTCTAATGACTTCTTTAGCGAGAGAACTTTGCTAGAGATAAAAAAAAAAAGAATCAGTATTTTTAGAAATGATGATTAATGTATGGTAAGAATATTTTCTTGGTTTTATTTATTTATTTATTTTTTGGAAGGGTGCCTCAACTTCAACTACAGAAAACTTCGGTCATCGTGCAAAACGTGCGCGAGTATCTGGAAAATCACAGGATCTGTCAGGTAATTTCCAATGGGAAGGGGAAGAAATAGTCATGTAGATTTTTACTGTGTGAAATACTCAAAAATTACAATTACGCGCTATATATATATATATATATATATACATATTTTTTTTCTTTTTGGGTCACACCCGGCAATGCTCAGGGATTTCTCCTGGTTCTGCACTCAGGAATTACTCCTGGCGGTGCTCGGGGGACCATATGGGATGCCGGGGATCGAACCCGGCCGGCATAAGCCGGCCACGCAGCAAGGCAAATGCCCTACCTGCTGGGCTATCGCTCCAGCCCCAATTAAGTGTTA
The DNA here is from genome assembly GCA_021461705.1 of Cryptotis parvus. Classification (NCBI taxonomy): domain Eukaryota; kingdom Metazoa; phylum Chordata; class Mammalia; order Eulipotyphla; family Soricidae; genus Cryptotis; species Cryptotis parvus. Next base: position 29,084 of record JAJIBD010027858.1, read on the forward strand.
TATTTAGAATTGAGAAATAATGAATGATAAATATGAGAGTCTTGACCACTCCCTCTGACTATAATAAGCATTACATAAATAAACTTTATTTATTTTAACCATCCTAACCATATCTGAAATGTTACAGGAGAGCTAAGAGAAAATATTATGTCGTGATAAACTGTCCTTTATGAAAGCATCATGCTTATAAAATGATTGTTGCCAAACAAAATCTATTCAGTAAATTAAAAGTAAATTTTGCTCTTTAAATACTGAGAAAGTCATTGCTGGCATGATGAAAAGAGTGTTTATATTCCATTTATTAATCTCTTTATAGCAGCACCTGCCGAACAGTACCTTCAGGAGAAACTGCCAGATGAAGTGGTTCTAAAGATCTTTTCTTACTTGCTGGAGCAGGATCTCTGTAGAGCAGCTTGTGTGTGTAAACGTTTCAGTGAACTTGCTAATGATCCAATTTTGTGGTGAGTGAAGATATATTCCCTATTTTGAGAGACATTATTTCCTGCCCAAAGTACTAAAGGTGATAGGGAAGTTAAAGTGTTCTTTGATCTTACAGTTAAATAGCCATATTAAAATTAGGGTGTTAATAAATTCTGCGTTATCAAAAATGTAGGTTTGTCAGTCCATCCAATATTTAGTTATCTGTTAATATCAACTACATGATTATAGGAAATACTTTTTAATTGCTTTTTTAAGTTAAATCTGATAATTTAGTGGGAATATAGATTTTGTACATAACTTTTATTTAGTTTGTTTATGGGCCACATCCAGAAATACTCAGGTGTTACTCCTGGCGGTGCTCAGGGGCCATATGGAATGCTCGGGATCTAATTCTAATTCGGGTCAGCTGTGTGTAAGTCAAACATCTGCCCACTGTACTCTCTGTCCTGCCCATCACTGTCACTGTCACTGTCTTCCCGTTCATCATCGATTTGCTCGAGCAGGCACCAGTAACATCTCCATATGTCCTGTCTCATGCAAGTAGAGCCCAAGGGCACCTGCTTGCTCCAGGAACATAAAGAGCCTCAAACCATTCCATCAGGTCATGGGAATGAGGTCTATAATTTTTACTGGTATTTGGCATATCAAATACAACATGGGTAGCTTGCCAGGCTTTGCCGTGCAGGTAGCATACTCTTGTAGTCATCTCTAAATCTAGCATTTATTGATGAACCGGCGCTGTTGCAGTGGCCGCTCGAGTCAGGCTGTGATAGGCTCATCTGCTGGGTAGAGTTCTGACTAGAGGGAAGTCCGAATGTGGAAAATGGAGGCCCTCATGGAGTGGGGGGGTCGTCTGACATGTTGCGAGGCTCTGCTGGGGTGGCAGGCCAGGGCTAGAATCCACCATCCCTCCCAGGCGCCTTGTGAGTAAAAATATTTTTTTTTAATCTTTTTTTTTTTTGTTTTCTTGGCCACCCCCTGTGATACTCAGGGGTTACTTCTGGCTCTGCACTCAGGAATTACTCTTGGCAGTACTTGGGGGATTATATGGGATACTGTATAATGAATCTGGGTTGGTTGCATGCAAAGTTGCATGCAACCAGATTTTGTGTGTTACTTGCAGGGGAAAAAAAAATTAGACCACTGTATTCATGAATCTTAAAATTGCTGCTTGACTTCTGAAAAAAGATTTGCCCTTATTTACATACTTTCATAATACACAGTTAATATCATGTAGGGTGATGAGGGATGAGAAATAATTTGTGTCCCACAGTAAGGGGCGGGGAGGTAGACTAAGCAGTGAAATGTCTACTTGGAATATTGTGGTATGGTCATAAATACTCCTTTTTTTTAACCAGAGACTTTAAATGGAAATGCTGTGTCTTAAGATTTTAAGAAAAAGGCTGAAGAAATAGCGGAATGGACCCGGTCCAGGCTTTGCACACCTGGTTTGATCACTGGCACTTCATGGTCCTCTGAGAACTACTCAGATTACCCAATCCCATTCCCCCACAACAAAAAGCTGAAAAGAACAGAAAAGTTGATATTCTATGTAGTCACAACTGAAATAAACACAGCTATCCAATAAGAATTGAAAGGAAACGAAATAGTTAATAATAAAGTTATCTTTATTTTTTTACTGTTCAAAATAATGAAAAACAAAAGAAGGAATCATTTTTTTTTAAGTGCCAGTAGTTGACAGTCACTCTGTTTCTCTAAGATTTGATCATACTTGATAGGATTCACATAAACTAAAGTTATAAGAAGAGTTAAGTTCTAAGTATTTCATTATAAGACATTTTACTAAATATTCCTTTTATGGTTTTTTCACAGTAAAAATGGTGTTTGTCCTGACTAAAAGTCATAATTTGAAGATGCAACATTTTTATCCTATTGGGCCTATCATATGTCATACGTATCAAATTGTTTTAGACAAAAATTATTTGTATCTAATAGGCTCATTTTTTTATATTCTTGGAAGTTTAAGACTATTTTAAAGGAAATCTTTTCTATTTTAAAGGAAATCTTTAATTATTTTTCTCCAGGAAACGATTATACATGGAAGTATTTGAATATACCCGCCCTATGATGCATCCTGAACCTGGAAAATTCTACCAGATTAATCCTGAAGAATATGAGCATCCAAATCCTTGGAAAGAGAGTTTCCAACAATTGGTATGAAGTATACATAGAAAATTATTTGTTCATGTTTTACACACACACACACACACACACACAAAAATTAAAAGTTCCTTTTTAGGGACTAGAGCCATTATATAATCAGTAGGGCATTTTCCTTGCACATGGTGGACCCAGGTTCAATTTCCTGCACCCATATGATCCCCTTAGTCCTACCAGGACTAAGCCCTGAGCACTGTCTGGTATGGTCTAAAAAACAAAACAAACCAGTTCTTTTAAAATATATTGAAATAGAGTTTAAGCTAGATGGAGGAGGCTTGGCTTGCATGTGCAAATCCCTGAGTTTAGTCCCCAGCACTGCAAAAGTAAACCAGTGAAATTTTACCAGCCAGCAAAATCAGCCATTTGCTACACTACTAATTATTTTATAAATATGCCCCAAAATATTGATAATGACAGGAAAGCAAGATTGGCCTTTCTCTTTGGATATTAGTCATAAGCACTAACACATTTTTACATTGCCATTTGCAAGTATGCAACAGAAAATATATTAGAATTATTCATTCATTTATTTATTTTTGCTTTTTGGGGTCACACCTGGCAATGCGCAGTAGTTACTCCTGGCAGTGCTCTGGGAACCATATGGGATGCCGGGTATCAAACCCAGGTTGGCCGCATGCAAAGCAAATACCCTACCTGTTTTGCTCCAGCCTCTAATATTGATAGTTAGGAAAAAATACCCACACAGTACTAAAGAATGTTTATATTAATAATAAGTGGTTTCATTTTTGGTTTTTGGTATTTTAGTATAAAGGTGCACATGTAAAACCAGGATTTGCTGAACATTTCTACAGTAATCCTGCGAGATATAAAGGAAGAGAAAACATGCTGGTACGTTTGATTTGTGCTTTATACTAGACTTAAAATAATAGTGTTTCAGTCCTGTACTAACTTTTTTCTTTCCCCCTAGTATTATGATACCATTGAAGATGCCCTTGGTGGAGTACAAGAAGCTCATTTTGATGGTCTTATATTTGTTCATTCTGGAATTTATACTGATGAATGGATATATATTGAATCTCCAATCACTATGATTGGTGCAGGTATTTTTAAACATATTGTCATTAGAATTTTTAAGATTTTGTCCTTATTTTATTTACATGTGTTTTTTATTTACTTTTTTTGTTTCATTATACCACTGTGAGATATGATTAGGTTTCAGTTATACATTATTCCAGCAGCCTTCCCTCCACCAGTGTACATTTCCCACCACCAATCACCAATGTCCCCTTATTCCCTTTGCCTGCTCTCTCTCTCTCTCTCTCTCTCTCTCTCTCTCTCTCTCTCTCTCTCTCTCTCTCTCTCTCTCTCTCTCCTCCTCCTCTTACACATTGTAGCTTGCAATAGATACATTTAGGGGCTATCATGCATATCCCTTTGCTTTTTGCCTACATTCAGTGCTCACTTCTAGGCTGGCTTTAACAGTTCCAGCAATTATTACCACTCTGGTCCCTTCTCTAACTTACTAACCACTGACTTCCACACACTTGTGGTAGAGTCCAACCTACATGTGTTTTTTAAATGCTAGTGACTTGAAAGTCTAAGTGAACCTTGATACTGTCAATGGAGGCAAAGAAAGCAGTCAAATGTTGTACATGTTTTATATGGTGGAAATGGAAACATGACAGTTCTAAAATTATAGATAAATTTATATCATTTTCTAAGATTTTTTTTTCTTTTAGTGCCAGGGGATCAAATTCAGGGCCTAGCCTGGGTGAAATGAGACATGAGTTCCTGCTATCAAGCCACCTCCCCAGCTCCTGTATTTATTTTGGATTGTCTGTAGGATCACACCTAGCAGTGCTCAGAGTTTACTCCTGACTCAGTGCTTAGGAATCATCCTCCCAGGAGTGAGTTGCGGTGCTGAGTTTCCAACTAAGCATGGCCGTGTGGAAGGATAGCACCCTACCCTCTGTGCTGTCTCTCTGACTCCTATATTTCCTGATATCAGCACACTGTCCAGCGTCCTTATTTATTTGTTAAGGAAAGAAAAATAATTAGTTTTATCTTTCACTAGACACAAGATGTTAATGTTTTTGCCAAGGTGGTAAAAACTTAACAACTCAGTGGTAGACCTCTTGCCTTGCACCTGTGAAGCCTTGGGTTTGATCCCAGCAGGAAAATCAAACAAAAATATGCTACTATAGTTCTTCCAGGATTGTTGTTTATGGGGTGAGGGACCTCCCAAGTAGTGTTCTTGATACTGTCTTAATGAAAGGAAGGAAGGACTATCAGTAGCCACTCCCTGGGAGACTCGACCAACACGGCCACACAGTCTGTGCTGGGGTTTGAAGATCCAGGACTGCTTTGGACCAGGAAGGGCTTCCCCATCAGTGCTCAGAGTTCCACATGGTTCAAACAAAGCATGTTTGAACCAGGCAGAGCTATCTCCCTGGCTCCTGTTGCTGTGGATTTTTTTTTTTTTGGGTGGCTAGGGGAAGGGAGACAGCACCTGGTGATGTTCAGGGGATACTCCTAGCTCTGCACTCAGAAATTACTCCTGGCAGTGCTCAGGGGACATATGTGATGCTGGGAATCGAACCTGGGTCGGCCTCAAGCAGTGCAATGCACCCTGCCTCCTGTCCTATCACTCCAGCAGCATCCTATTTCTGTGTTTTTAATGAAGCAAGTATACTTTAAAAATACTCTTTCTGGGGAGCTGGAGCGATAGCCCAGTGGTAGAGCGTTTGCCTTGCACCGCGGCCGGCCTATGCCAGCCCGGGTTTGATCCCCGGCATCCCATATGGTCCCCCGAGCACTGCCAGGAGTAATTCCTGAGTGCAGAGCCAGGAGAAATCCCTGAGCATTGCCGGGTGTGACCCAAAAAAGAAAAAAAAAAAAACTCTTTCTGGGGCTGGAGCGATAATACAGCGGGGAAGGCATTTGCCTTGCATGCAGCCGACCCAGGTTTGATCTCCGGCATCCAATATGGTTAGTCCCCTGGGCATTTCCAGAAGTAATTCCTGAGTGCAAAGCCAGGAGTACAAGAGTTACCCCTGAGCATCGCCAGGTGTGACCCAACTTCGTGCAGTTGGAGACATGGCTCAAATTGGTGAATCTGTGTTTGAACCCTGGCACCGCATAATTCCACCAATCACCTTTGGGTGTACCTCTGGTATCTCCAGGCCAGAGTGCTGATCAGTTCCCTCTGTGATCCTAAGTAACAAGACAAAAATTACTAAATTTGGGGAATACCGTTTTACAGATGTCTTTAAGGTCAGGTTACTAAAATAATGTAGTACTAGTTGAGCTTGAGTAAATTTGTCCTCCTGAGGCAGAGTGATAGTACAGCAGGTAGGACATTTGCCTTGCATGCTGCCAACCCAGGTACAATCCCCTGCATCCAGTGTGGTCCCCAGAACACTGGCAGGAATCATTCCTGTGTGCAGAGCTAGGAAACCCCTGAGCATCACTGAGTGGGCCCCCTCACACACACACAAAAAAAATATTCCTTTTGGTTCCTTGGTTACCTTACATAGACCATTAGAAATAGGAAATGCTGGCGCCAGAGAGGTAGGTAGTACTAACAGGTAAGGCATTTGCCTTGCACTCACTGTACTGGGTTCGATACCTGGCACCCCATACCCTGAACTTGGCCAGGAGTGACCTCAGCACAGAGCCAGGAGTAATCAATCCCTGAGCACTTTTGGCCAACTATGGCCAAAAGGAAAGAAAAAAGAAAAAAGGTTGATAATAATTACTTGTTAACAGTTTATATGTTAACATACAAAATTTTGCCTCTCATTTCCTTTCCTATCTATTTGGGTTTTTTTGTTTGTTTGTTTGTTTGCTTATTGCCTTTCCCACCCTAAAGGAAGAGCAAGAAAGAAAATTTTTGTCTAGTAATTTTCATTATTTTTCAGATCAAGTCTAGTATTAGAAATGAATTTTCAGGGCCGGAGTGATAGTCCAGTGGATAGGGCATTTGCCTTGCTTGGCTCACCCAGGTTCTATCCTCGGCATCCCATATGGTCCCCTGAACACCACCAGGAGTAATTCCTGAGAGGAGAGCCAGGAGTAACACCTGAGCATTACCAGGTGTGACCCCAAAAAAAAAAAAAAAAAAGTTTTCGCTCCCTGCTTTTCCTCTTCGTCTTTACCAGAACCCCTTTTCTTGGTGACTGCTCATTTTATTTACAGTAGTATGCCTTTGAATTAAATATTGAATACTGTTTGTAGTTTATTTATGAAGATTTTATCTCTGATGCAATAGGGCTGACTCCTGGCTCTGTACTTGGAGAGCATTTCTGGGGTACTCCGGGCTCTCTACAGTGCTGGGGGCTAATCCAGGGTCTGTTGTATACTTGGCAACTGCCTCGACTCCTGTGCAACATTCTCAGCCCCAATTTATTTTTTGTTGTTGTTTTTTTATTTTGGGGCCACACCTAGTGATGCTCAGGGCTTATGCCTCACTCTGTGCTCAGGAATTACTCCTGGTGGTGCTTGGGATCATATCAGGGATCGAACCCGGGTCAGTGCATGCAAGGCAAACACCCTCCCTGCTGTGCTGTTTAGCCAGAATCTCTTGCCCCAGTTTTTTTTTTTTTTTAATTTGGGTCTGCTGAGCTGCACCCAAGACCTGTGACAGGGTCGATTTATTTATCTATTTATTCATACATCCATTTATTTTTTTTTCTTTTTTTGGGTCACACCCGGCAACAATTATAGATCTCATTCCCATGACCTGATGGAATGGTTTGAGGCTCTTTATGTTCCTGGAGCAAGCAGGTGCCCTTGGGCTCTACTTGCATGAGACAGGACATATGGAGATGTTACTGGTGCCCGCTCGAGCAAATCGATGATGAACGGGAAGACAGTGATACAGGATACCCGGCAATACTCAGGGGTTTCTCCTGGCTCTTCGCTCAGGAACTACTTCTGGCTGTGCTCGGGGACCATATGGAATGCCAGGGAGCGAACCCGGTTCGCCGTGTACAAGGCAAGCGCCCTACCCGCTGTGCTATTGCTCTGGCCCCATCATTCATCCATTTATTTATTTTGCTTTTTGGGTCACACCTGGAGGTGCTCAGGGGACCATATGGGATGCTGGGGATTGAACCCGGGTCAAACGCCCTACCCATTGTGCTATTGCTCTAGCCCCATGGATTTTTTTTTTTTTTTTTTTTTTTTGCTTTTTTGGGTCACACTCAGCAATACTCAGGGGTTTCTCCTCCTGGCTCTGCACTCAGGAATTATTCCTGGCTGTGCTTGGGGGACCATATGGGATGCCAGGGATCGAACCCATGCCAGCACAGGCTGGCCGCATGCAAAGCAAACGCCCTACCCGCTGGGCTATCACTCCGGCCCAGATTTTTAAAAAGCAATTTGGAAAGGTACAGTGGGCAGGGCAGGGACAGGGCAGGGTACTGCCCACTGTACTGTTGCTCCTGTCCCACCCCTATACAAATGTTGTTAGTAAAGCGATCACTTTACTAACTAAAGTGGGTGGGATACTAACTAGTATTCCACCTGCACGGCTGAGCCTGGCAAGCGTCCCGTGTCATATTTTATATGCCAAATACCAGTAACAATTATAGACCTCATTCCCATGACCTGATAAAATGGTTTGAGGCTCTTTATGTTCATGGAGCAAGCAGATGCCTTTGAGCTCTACTAGCATGTGATAGGACATATGGAGATGTTACTCGTGCCCACTCGAGCAAATCAATGATGAACGGGAAGACAAGTGATACAAGTGAAGTGATAAAGATTTTATATAGGTCAAAATAATATCCCCATTAAATGCATTTATATGTGGCTTAAATTCATTATGCCATTGAAATTGTTTGTTTGTTTTTGCTTTTTTGGGTCACACCCGCGCGATGCTCAGAGGTTTCTCCTGGCTCTGCACTCAGGAATTACTCCTGGCAGTGCCGGGGACCATATGGGATGCCGGGGATCGAACCCTGGCCGGCAGGGGTCGGCCGCGTGCAAGGCAAACTCCCTACCCGCTGGGCTATCGCTCCGGCCCCCTGAAATAGTTTGTTAAGTAATGAGCTCCTATCTACTCAAAGCTTTCTTTTTAATGTTCCCTCCTCCAAATGCAGAACCCAAACTGGGGAAAGAAGCAGTGGGCTTTGCGGGGCCAGAGAGACACCTCAAAGGGCTGGAGCACAGCTTCATGTTCTGGAGACTTGGGTTTAGTTCTGGCCCACTGTGTTCTCTCCGTGGTTCCAGAGAACCTCGGGGACTGGCCCCCAACTTCACTGGACATGATCCACCCACAGCATTGCTAGGGCATTCTATTACTAGTTGTTTTATAACATTTTTGCTGATTAACTTTTTTTCTTTCTATGCTGGGGATGTAACTTCTATGCCCGGTGTGTGTGAGCTCCTGGAAACCTTTCCTCCAACTAAAGTTTCTTTTGTTTCTATCCATCTTGCTGATGAAGGTAATATACTCACTGTGTTTTAAAATGTTCATCTACAGCACCTGGGAAAGTAGCCGACAAAGTTATAATTGAAAACACTAGAGATTCAACCTTCGTTTTCATGGAAGGTTCTGAGGATGCTTATGTTGGATATATGACAATAAGGGTAAGAAATTTTCGTACTTAAAATGTGTATGTTGAAATCATTGAGGGCGATGGTTATTTCTTTCAAAACTATATTTCTACTTTTCAGTTTAATCCTGATGACAAATCTGCTCAACACCATAATGCACACCACTGCTTAGAGATTACAGTAAATTGTAGCCCTATTATTGACCACTGTATCATCCGAAGTACATGTACAGGTTAGTATTTCCTCAGTGTTTCAGTACTAAATAAGTCACTATGCTTTTGCCCATAAGCTCTTAAGATCCGTTGTTTTCCTTACAGTTGGCTCTGCGGTTTGTGTTAGTGGTCAGGGAGCATGTCCTACTATCAAGCACTGTAACATCAGCGACTGTGAGAAGCGTTGGACTCTATATAACAGATCATGCACAGGTACTTTTAAGTTTTTATGGGAAGTGTTTCCTTTAGAAAATATTTTTTTAAAATACCTACTAATGTGTGTTTCTGATTAATTATAGGGAATATATGAGGATAATGAAATTTCCAATAATGCTTTAGCTGGGATTTGGGTTAAAAATCATGGAAATCCAATTATTAGACGGAATCATATTCATCATGGTCGTGATGTTGGTGTGTTCACATTTGATCATGGCATGGTAAGAATATTTCATCAGAAAAAACATTACTTCATACGAGTTCAATTTCAGACAGGTTTCAGTGTTATGATCTTATCTGGATTGCAAGTTATAGAGAATACTTTGAGAAAAATGGTTTTATATATTAACTTGGACTCACTTTACTCCTGTTAAATTTATTTTGCCAACACTTACTAATAAGAGAAATAGAGGGGCTGTAGGTAGTCAGTGGATAAGGAGTTTGCCTTGCCTGCAGTCTACCCAGGTTTGACCTCTAGTACCACATAGGATCCCGAGCCCCGTGAGGAATAAGCTCTGAGCACAACTGGGTGTGGCCCCACAGAAAATGGAAAAAGAGAGAAATAGAGAAAAACAATTTAGATACAACTTTTTTATTTTCTTTTTAGGTCACACAAACGATGCTCGGGGGGTTACTCCTGACTCTGCACTCAAGGGATTATATGGGATGCTGGGGATCAAACCTGGGTTGGACATGTGCAAGGCAAACACCCTCCCCACTATACTATCGCTCTGGCCCCAGATACAATTTATAAAGTGCTTTCATATCTCAAATAATTTTGGGGGAGAGGGGGCAGTCTGACATTCTACTTTATTACCATATCATTTATTTTACAGTTATGTAGGATGTGTGCCTTGTATTGCCTTTTTGGGTTTTCATAGTAACTCCCAATTTATAAGAGAGTAGCATAGGCAATGTGAAATAGAGACCGGAACGATAGTACAGCGGGGAGGGGCATTTGCCTTGCAGGCGACTGACCCGGGTTCGATCCTCGGCATCCCATACATTCACCCGAGCACCACCAGGAACAGTTCCTAAGTGCAGAGACGGGAGTAATCCCTGAACATTGCCAGGTGTGACCCAAGAAAAGCACACACAGAAAGAAATGTGGAATAGTAGAAAGGGGGCCTGAGCAGAAGAAACGAACTTGATCTCTGCTGTTTTAGTTGTGTGGCTGGGACCTATGCCTCCTGAGACTCACGTGAGATGTAGACTCACACAGAGTCAAGGAACGAAGTCTGTCTTAAGTATTGTGAAGATCAGTGTACTTCATACATTAGACGGTATAATTTATTTTTAGTTTAGAATTTTATATATCTTTCAAATGTCCATCATTAGGAAGCAAAGTCTGATACCAAATTGTCCCATTGGCACATTGGATTTCGGATTGCTACATATCCTTTTTTTTTTTTTTTTTAAGTACAACTCATGTTTCTGTAAGCACAACCTGATTAGAAATAGCTTCAAATGCCAGTGAACTGCTTTGCAAATAGACTACTAGTCCAAAAACTAAGGGCCATCAGTGGTATATTTTTCTCCCCTGAACATGTCTGGGCCCAGGGCAGTTGAGTTTCATCAGTTAAATAATTCCTGTTATTAAAATAAAGGCCTTTTGACAAAGCCTATTGATTTCCTGTGGCACAGTGATTTTCTGCATTTTACTTATATTGCTCTAACTGCTAGATTATACGCAAGACTGAATCCTAAGCATTGCATCTATGTCTCCGTATTTCAGTTCTAAGGTGATTAGAATTATACAACCACAGTGAGTTAATTCTTTACCAACCAGTGGAACTAGACTCCCTTACCTTTAACGTTTGTCTCCTACCAGTGCCTGAAGATTGTAATTGACAATGTTATTCTAACCCCCGCTTTAAAAATGGTCTAGTGAGGGGCCGGAGCGATAGCCCAGCGGGTAGGGCATTTGCTTTGCACGCAGCCGGCCTGTGCCGGCCTGAGTTCGATCCCGGCATCCCATATGGTCCCCCGAGCACCGCCAGGAGTAATTCCTGAGTGCAGAGCCAGGAGAAACCTCTGAGCATCGCCGGGTGTGACCCAAAAAAAAAAGCAAAAAGACAAAAAAAAGTCTAGTGAGGGACCAGAATGGTAGTACAGTGGGTAGGGTGTATGCCTTCCATGAGCCAACCTGGGTTTGATCGCCAGTATGTATATAAGTGTACACATTATTCAGCATCCCATTCGGTCCCCCTGAGCACCACTCCTGAGTCCAAAGCCAGGAGTGACCCCTGAGCATTGTCAGGTGTGTGACCCCCCAAAAATGAAAATGGTCTAATGACACTGGTAATAGGAGTGCAGGATCATAGCAAGTATCAAACAACAACGTAAAGGCTTGCAGCCAGTGTTTTCTAAATCAAAGAACAATCCAACTCACTACCCGTTGGCTGGTATAGATACTGTTACTGTCTGAATTCAGGGATTCAAATGTCTAACTGCTTCAGAATGTAGGGTTTCTCAACTTAACAAATTTCTGTTATAGATTGAATTGTTTTTCTTCAAAATTCACATGTTGAATTCCTAACATCTAGTCTTTGGATGAGTGGTCTTTTCATTGTATGCAGCTGGTATCCTGATGAAACAGAGATTTGGATACTAGCTACCCCCAGGGGAAGAGTGGTAGGTGATGGAAGGCGCTGCCGGCAGGGCAAGAAGCTTACCTCCAAGAGTCTCCAGCCTGTTCGGTCCAGCTTCTTAGATTTGCACTTTGTACTTAGTTTTGTCATAATTTATGTATATAAGTGTACACATTATTTGCTATAAAATCAAAGGAAAAAACAACTACAATATTTAAAGATTGTAGTGGTTTTTGGTTTGTTCTCATATAATCCACTGATTTTAAGAAAAGTAAGTAAACTTCAGATGGAAGAGTTTACATTATGGGTATTTTGCATTTTCTGAAAATGAAACCTGAGAACTATTTCGAATTCAACTCCATTTTCTTTTTTTGTGTATGTGCCCCCCACCCCAACCTTCTCACTTTTCGTTGTTGTTGTTGTTGTTGTTGTTGTTGTTGTTGTGATGACTTTCAACCGGGTGTACACACACTTGGTTGTGATGTGCCAGAAATTGCATACACTGGGTTGTGGGTCTGGGAAGTCAGTGTCAGTGCACTCAGCATGTGTTGCAGTACCATGGATGAGACTCCCAGCCTTATACCTGCCACCCAGGTGACCCACCCCTGCGCCATATCCATGGACTCTCAGAGGTCCGTATTTCCTAAATATCCAGTGTTCTAGAGCAGACTTCTTCAGCCTTTTTACACTGCAGACTACCATCAGCTTTAGATTCCAGTTCACAGACCAGCAGTTATAACCAGGGTGGCAGACTAGTGGGTTTTAGTCTTTTTATATTTGAGGTCTATGGGGCCGAATTAATAGCACTGGTCTGCAAAGCAGTGGTTGAAGAGCACTGTTCTAGACTATTCAGTTTAATCCTCTTTTTACCTACACTCAATTTAGCAAGGCGCTCATGAAATCTCCTTTTGGTGTGCATGTTTACGTATACTGTCCCACTGCTCCAGAGGTCACTCTAGACCTTTCTCTTCAGTGTGCGAAGTTTATGTATACTGTCTCACACTGCTGCACAGGTCACTCTAGACCTTTCTCTTTGGTTTGGCTTATGTATACTGCCTTAGTCTGCTCCTAGAGGTCACTCTAGACCTTTCTCTTTGGATTGCGTGTTTGTGTATACTGTCTCATACTGCTCCAGAGGTCACTCTACACCTTTCTCTTTGGTTTGTGTGTTTGTGTGTACTGTCTCACACTGCTCCAGAGGTTACTCTACACCTTTCTCTTCTGGAAATATGACCGGGTTGAAGAGGATATGCAGACATACAGGTAGTAGGATATAGTACACACAAAGTAATTCAATACTTAGGCACATTTGGTTTTTGAAAGAGATAGACAAGGAATTGGATGAAGTGACTTTCCCTTAAATCTGTCTTGATTATTAGTAGAGTTGTGGTTAACATTTATTTTCTTGGATCGATCGTAAACGAACCGGGACTGGAGAGGTGGCTCCAGGGGTCGCTGAACACATGCTCTGCTTATGGGAGCCTCGGATTCAATTCCTGGCACCACTTGGTCCACTCAGCTCTTCTAGGTGTGGCCACAGATTCAAGACTAAACAAATGAAACATCTGTAAGATGTTTAAGAAATGTAAGAAAAAATATATAAAGGATATAGAAACAAGCTATAATACTCAGGACCCATTTTTTATTTTTGGCTTCACCTTTAAAGTTGTTTTCCTTTAAAGAAAATTAAGACCATACTTATATGTATATTACCTAGAAATATGTACTGATCTTTTCACTTAACCAAGATAGCTTTAATTAGCTACTTCGCTATAATTGGGCGGGAGGTGCTACATCCACTTGTGCTCAGGGCTTACTCCTGGCTCTGCACTCAAGGATCACTCATGACGGGTTGGGGAACTCAACCCTGAGGTGTTGTAGCTCAAACCTGGTTTGGCCAAGTGCAAGGCGAGCGCCCCACCCCCATATTATTTCTCCAGCCTCTGTTTTGTATTTCTTTTTGAAGTTTCCAGTTTCTTTTCAGTTACTTGGATTTTTCATTGGGTGGAGTAGGACACACCTGGCAGTACTGGGAGCTATTCCCCGACATAGTGCTTGGGACCACACAATACTGGGGGGTCAAGCCCAGGGTTCCCCAATGCAAAGCATATTTTCTAACTCCCCAGCCCCTTGCTGGACTTGCTTTGGTCAGATACTTTGTTAAGCACTAAATTTTTTTTGGTGTGTCAAATGGGAAATGCTTAATAATTTTTTGTTTTTTTGATTTTTTTTTTTGCTCTTTTTTTGGGGAGTCACATCCAGAAATCCTCAGGGGTTACTCCTGGCCCTTTGCTCAGGGAATTACTTTTTGGCGGTGCTTGGGGACCATATGGGATGCTGGGAATTGAACCAGGGTTGGCCTCGTGCTAGGCAAACACCCTACCCGCTGTGCTACCGCTCCAGCCCCAATTCTTTGACTTATGTGTGTATGTGCATGCACACACACACACACTCATTGTTTAATGGTTAGTGGCAGTAAGCATTTGTCGAATAAACTTTCACTGTTTTATTTCTGGGCCACATTGTCCGATTACCCTGGGCATAGTACTCGGGGGACATATGGTGCTGGCTTTTGAACCCAGGCCTTCTAAATGAAAAGCATATCTTCTAGACCTTCGAGCTTGTCTTGATGCTCCCTATTTGGGAGGTTGGGGAGGCTACACCTGGCAGTTCTCAGGGCTTACTCCTGGCTCTGCACTCAGGGATCACACCTGGCAGGGTTCGGGGATATGAATTCCATATGGGTGCTGGGGATCGAACCTTGGTGAGCCACATGCAAGGCAAATGTCTTATCTGCTACTCTCACCTGAGTCCATACTCCCTTGTTTTGTTTTGTGTTTTGTTTTGGATATACTCAGACTAGAGTATCTGCATTTCTTTTCTTAGTAAAACATGCTTCCTTCTGTGTTTATTAATTGAAGTTAAATTACTTTTCAAATGTCAGTTTTGGAAAGTTGCTTATTTTCTATAAGCAATAGGCTTATTTTCTATTTCTCTCAGGGTTACTTTGAAAGTTGCAACATACACAGAAACAGGATAGCAGGCTTCAAGTCAAAGCCTATGCTAACCCCACGGTGGTTCGATGTGAAATTCATCATGGACAAACTGGAGGAATATATGTCCATGAAAAAGGAAGAGGACAGTTCATAGAGAATAAAATCTATGCAAACAACTTTGCAGGTGTATGGATTACCTCTAATAGTGACCCAACAATAAGGTATTTATAATATTAGATGGAAATTAATTTGTTTTATAAATAAGTCACATACCTTTAACTCTTTTTTTCTCTAAACATCTGACTGCTTTGAAATATGTAGATTTTTACATATAAACAAAGTTTGATGGCTGTAATAATAGAGTAGTATTTGGTTGTCTGATACATTGTTCTAAAAAGAAATGCTTATTTGGCCCTGGAGCTATTGCATAGCAGGTATGGCATTTGTCTTGCATGTAGCCCACCTGTATTTGATCCTCGGCATCCCAAATGGTTTCCCGAGCCCTGCCAGCAGTGATTCCTGAGTGCAGAGCCAGGAGTAACCCCTGAGCACCACTACAGGGTGTGGGGAGGCGATGCCACACTGTGCAGTGTTGGGTGTCTACCTGGGCTCCTGCATATAAAAGTACTCTGGCCCTCTGGGTCATCTCGGTTAGCCCTCAACAGGAAATATTTTTCATAAAAGTCTATGCATCAAATAAACACTGCTGTGGTGTTTATTTTGGTTTTTGTTTTTACCACACTTGGCTATTCTCAGAGATTACTCCTGGCTCTGCAGTCAGGAATCACTCCTGGTGGTGATCAGGGAACCATGTGTGATGCTTGGGATCGAACCCAGGCCAGCTGCATGCAAGGAAAACACCCTACCTTCTGTACTATATCTCCAGCCCCTGTGGTGTTTATTTTTGGGTGTCCTTTTTTTTAATTTTTAATGATCTAAACCAGTTGTTTTCAGCGCCTTTACATCTGAGCATTGTCACAGTCTTTGAACTGGTGATTGAAATAGTGTATGAAAACACTGAATACATCGTTTTTATATTATACCATCTCACATTCTTGGACAGAAAGACCTAAACAAAACTTGAAGCTGTCCTTTTTTCTTCAGTTGTTCTATCCCTTCCTCTGACCACAATGAAGAAGCAAACAGATCTAATCTTAAGAGCATTAAGCATATAGGTAGAGCTGTTACAGTTTATTTGGGGAGGCGTGCTGCTTGTGTATATGTGACCATGCTCAGGGATTACTCTTGTCTGCGCTGAAGAATTAATACTTGAACAGTGCTCAGGGGACCATATGCAATGCTGGGAATCTAACCCAGGTCTGCTATGTGCAAGGCAAGTGCCTTTTCTTTTATGCTATCTTTCCGGCCCAGAGTTATTACAATTCAGTCAAAAAGCACTTTTTTAAAAATGACTCTACTTTTTATTGCTCTCTCTGCCTTTATGAAAGTAGATTTGGGGGATCAAAGCCATAGTACAGAGGGTAGGGCGTTTGCCTTGCACGCAGTCAACCCGGATTCAATCTCCAGCATCCCATATGGTTCCCTGAGCACTGCCAGGAGTAAGTCCTGAGTGAAAAGCCAGGAGTAAACCCTGAGTGTCGCCAGGTGTAACTCAAAAAGTGCATGGATGGATGGATGGATGGATGGATAGATGGATGGATGGATGGATGGATGGATGGATGGATGGATGGATGGATGGATGGATGGATGGATGGATGGATGGATGGATGGATGGATGGATGGGTGGGTGGGTGGGTGGGTGGGTGGGTGGGTGGGTGGGTGGATGGATGGGTGGATGGATGGATGGGTATGTGGATGGATATGTGGATGGATGGAGGAAGAAAGGAAGGAGGGAAGAAGGGAGGGGGATAAAGAGATGAGATGAGGGACTGAGTGATAGAACAGTCAGTAGGGCATTTGCCTTGTATGCAGCCCACCTGGATTCTATCCCTGGCATCCCATATGGCCCCTTGATGCTGCCAGAATAATCTCTGAGTGCAGAACCATGAATTACCCCTAAGCATTGTCGGTGTGGCCCAAAAAGTGCAGGTGTTGGGAGTGGGGGTGGGGGTAGATTCTAGAGTATACAGTTTGTGCCAGTGTTAAGCAAATGTTTCTAGAATCAACTAAAAAATAAGTTTTAGCTATTTTGAAGATAATATTTAGAAGTGCAGTTACTTAGTGAGTATTCCAGAGCTTTATTTATTTATTTAATTTTTATTTTTGCTTTTTGGGTCACACCCAGCAAGACTCAGGGGTTACTCCTGCCTCTACACTCAGGAATTACTCCATGTGGTGCTCGAGAGACCATATGGGATGTTGGGGATCCAACCCGGGACGGTCGCATGCAAGGCAAACACCCTACCCATTGGACTATTGCTCTGGCCCCTGTCTTATAAATAACTAGAAGATAATTTAGAAATAATCTAGTTTCATTCCTCATTTTAATCATTTTACATATTTTAGGGGAATTCCATATTTAATGGAAATCAAGGGGAGTTTACATCTTCGGTGATGGTCGAGGCCTTATTGAAGGAAATGATATTTATGGTAAGTATATGATTTTGTTCTATAACACTTCTGAGTGTAACCTGTCTTCTGCTAAAGATTATTCTGGAGAGCAGAGCAATAATATAACGGTGAGGTGCTTGCCCTGCATATGGCTAACTTGGATTCAGTCGCCAGCATCCCAAATGTTCCCTGAGTGCAGAGCCAGGAGTAACCCCTAGCACCACAGGTGTGGTCAAAACCATGTCTCTCCCCATCTCAGCCCTCTAAAAAAGATTATTCCGTATTTGTTCACCTAATACTGAGTATTTATGATACATTAAGCACTATGACAAATAACCAGGGATGAAAATATTTTATTTTTTTTTTTTTACTTTTTGGGTCACGCCCAGCAACTCTCAGGGGTTACTCCTGGCTCTGCACTCAGGAATTACTCCTGATGGTGCTCGGGAGACCATATGGGATGCCATGGATCGAACCCAGGTCGACCGCATGCAAGGCAAACGCCCTACCCACTGGACTATCTCTCCAGCCCCAAAAATATATATATATATATATATATATATATTTTTCTTTTTGGGTCATACCCGGCAATGCTCAGGGGGTTTCTCCTGGCTCTGCACTCAGGAATTACTCCTGGCGGTGCTCGGGGAACCATATGGGATGCTGGGGATGGAACCCAGGCCGGCATAGGCCGACCGTGTAAGGCAAACGCCCTATCCGCTGGGCTATCTATCTCTCTGGCCCCCAAAAAATACTTTAACGTTAAGACTATTCTAGTATGAAATATTTCCATTTTTCTTATTCTCTTCATTGTTTAATAATTACTATTTCTGTATTAAAATTTTTTATAGTAGTTTATTATACCTTGGTAAAAATTAGAAAGGGAAAATACTCATTAAAATTTTTGAGGGGCTGGACCAATAGGGTGCTTGATTTGCACATTGCTGACCTAGGTTCTATTCCAGCATATATGATCCCCAAGCACCACCACCAGAAATGATTCCTGGATGCAGAGCCAGGAGTAACCCCTGAGCACTTGCCAAATGTGGCCCCAAAAACAAAAAGAAAACAAAAAATATTTTGAGGTATTGATTCATTAAATAGTGATAGATGTCTCTGTGCTAGAGACTGATACTTTATTTAGATAACATCTGGGATAATACTTGGCAAAGCTCCGATGTCCCTGAATTAAGTCATGTAATATGCACGTCAGCTCTGAATCACACACTTCTAAGTATCCCCATTTATGGTCAGGAATAGAGACAACAAAGCATTAAATAAAGTAGGTAAGAATTTCTGGAATTTGGGGCCAGAGCGATAGTCCAGCGGGTAGGGCGTTTGCCTTTTGCAGCGGCCGGCCTCTGCCGCCCAGGTTCGATTCTTGGCATCCCATATGGTCTCCTGAGTGCAGAGCCAGGAGTAACCCCTGAGTGTTGCTGGGTGTGACCCAAAAAGCAAAAAAAAAAAAAAAGAATTTCTGGAATTCAAAACTTACCAAGTGGCCTGCTCCTAGCTAATATATTGCTGGTAACCTTTCTGTATCTTTTCATGTTTAGTTCTGTTTTTATATATAGCACAAAATTATGCCTCTACTAAATTTCTAAAAGAATTTTCCCATATAATATATTTTTCCTGTGTTTCACTAAATTCCATATGTTGACTTTATAACTTTCATTTTTAAATAGGCAATGCATTAGCAGGAATTCAGATTAGGACAAATAGTTGTCCAATTGTCCGACATAACAAAATTCACGATGGCCAGCATGGTGGAATCTATGTGGTAAGTTAATTAATACAGTTCTAAAATCTCATGGATCAGGTAGACCATACTCAGTTTTTAGAGGAATATGAATTTGCAACTACCTTTCATATTTAGAAAATAATAATCTCATTTCCTCTGCTAGTGTGTGAGTGGTGTTTTATATTTTTGTTCATTTGTTTTTGAGGGCCACATCCAACTGTACTCAGGGCTTACTCCTGGTTTTGTACTCTAGGATCACTCCTGGTGGGCTCAGGGAATGTGTGTTGACAGGGGATCAAAGCTGGATCAGTCGCATCAAGGCAAACGCTCTATCCATCCAGTCCTTAATTTTATATAGTGTATAAAATTTGATAAACAGCTAGGTTTAGGAGGCGTACTGTTTTATTATGTCTTAAGAACTGATTGGTAGTATGAGCTAAACAACAATTTTCAGTCACAACAACTGTCAGTCTCAACAACTGTCAATCGCAGTTATATTTATTACACTGGAATCTTGCTGTATGAGTCTACTGTATGAGTCTTTTTAATGATCTAGGCGTGTTAAGTATCACTGGAAATGATACTAAACTGAATATTTCTTGGACCTAAAATTAATTTTAATTTCTGTAGAAATAAAATACAAGTCTTAACTTTTAAGCCTATATAATGGTCCTGAAACCATTACAACTAATTGTAGTGAGGAAATTTTGAAAATTTCAGAAAGATCCTTGTTTAATGCAAGTGGTTACTGATTTTTAATTCACATGTGTGGAATTTCTGTGTCTTAGGTCTGCTAAATATTAAGATTTAGTAACCTAAAACCTTACATTTTAAAGGATTTCATCAATAATAGATTTTGGATAGCTTATCAAATAATCTTCAATAAGTCCTTTTCTAAAGAAAATTGAGGGGCTGGAGCGATAGCACAGTGGGTAGGGCATTTGCCTTTGCATGCGACCAACCTGAGTTTGATCCCCAGCACCCCATATGGTCCCCTGAGCACCGCCAGGAGTAATTCCTGAGTGAAGAGCCAGGAGTAACCCCTGATCATCGCTGGGTGTGACCCAAAAAGCAGTAAATAAATAAATGAATGAATAAATAAAAATAAAGAAAATTGATTGCTGAAACTTTTACTGTAATGATTTAAAAGTATAAAGCCACGAGTTTGGACGATCATAAGCAGGTAGCCTTTGCCTTGTATGCGGCCAAATGGGGTTCAATCCCCAGCATCCCATCTGGTCCCCCCAAGTCCCACCAAGAGTAATTTCTGTGCAGAGCCAGGTCTGGGCCAAAATCATAGAAGTACAAAGCCACATAAAGAACAGTACATTTGAGGAGCAGCACTAACAAAAAGGTTTTTTTAACTGGGGGAAGCTAGACTAGAGATGGCTTGATAGATTTGTAGTGCTTGTATATGGGAGCCCAGGTTTGATTACAACATGTTTCCCAGTGCACAGCCAGGAGCAGCCCCGGTGTCACTAGATATGGTCCAAAACCAAAGAAAGAAAAAAAGCAACCCAAATTGTTTTGAAGATCGATGCATGATATAGAAGCTACCAGGAAATTTTTTTTTTTTCGGGGCTGGGTGGGTACACACACTCGATTCTCATGGGTTTACTCCTGGCTCTGCACTGAGGAATCACTCCTGGCTGTACTAGGGGACCATATGGGATGCCAGGGGTCGAACCCAGGTTGGCCGCTTGTAAAGGCAAGTGCTCTACCACTGTACCATCTCTCCAGCTCCAACGACCAATATTTTATTTTATTATTATTATTATTATTATTATTATTATTATTATTTGCTTTTTGGGTCACACTCAGCAACACTCAGGGGTTACTCCTGGCTCCTCGCTCAGGCATTACTCCCGGTGGTGCCTGGGGATCATATGGGATGCCGGGCATCGAACCCGGAGCTATCGCTCTGGCCCCTCAACCACCAGTTTTTAAATCTAGATTTTAAAGATGAAAATTGAGATTTTGTTTCTTGGGTGGTCCTCCACAGTGGTGCTGCTGGCAACCAGTACTAAAAAGTAGTGGTGGAGCCGGAGCGATAGTCCAGCAGGTAGGACGTTTGCCTTGCATGCAGCCCACCCGGACTCGATCCCCGGCATCCCATATGGTTCCCCACTCAGTGCCAGGCCAGGGAGTGAATCCTGAGCACAGAGCCAGGAGTAACCCCTGAGCATCACTGGGTGTGACCCAAGAAGCAAAAAAAAAAAAAAAAAAATAGTGGTGCTCAGAGGTCGGCTATGGTGTCCAGGGATCAAACCATGGCCCCTGCTCTTTGAATTCTCTCTGCATGGGGGAGGTGTGTGTGTACAAGAGACAAACGTAATCAATGTCACTTTTATTTAGCATGAGAAAGGTCAAGGCGTCATAGAAGAAAATGAAGTTTATAGTAATACTCTGGCTGGGGTCTGGGTGACAACTGGCAGCACTCCAGTCCTGAGAAGAAATAGGATACACAGTGGCAAGCAGGTAAGGTTATTTCAGACTATTGTGTGAAAAGTGTGTATTTTCGTGTTATATGAAAAATTGCTATTGTATGGAAATACTGTTTTTAAGCAATTGTTTGTCCCTTGAAAAAATGTTTTTTAATTTTAGGTTGGTGTTTATTTTTATGACAATGGACACGGAGTGCTAGAGGACAATGATATCTATAATCACATGTATTCGGGGTTCAGATAAGGTGAGCGCTTCCACGGCCGGCTGCGGGAGGCAGCTCGGTATATGGAGTATGGAGGAGAAATATTGTTACTAAGTACTCAGTCTTTATTGTGTGGGGGGGGGTGGGGGGCATGTAGCATGTGCCATAAAAGCAGATTACTGTTGTGTCAGGATACTGTATCAGTTACTGGTATACTCCATTGTAACTGGAAAGTAGATTATATTTTAAAAAATTGGCTGGAGTGATAGTACAGTGGGTTGGGTATTTGCTTTGTACACAGCCAATCCAGGTTCGATCCCCTAGCGCTGCCAAGAGTAATTTCTGAGTACAGAGTTGAGAGTAACCCCCTAAGCATCTCCAGGTATGACCCAAAAAGACAAATACTGAAATAAAAATTGTGAGGGGCAAGAGCAGTAGTACAGTGGGTACTTGCTTTTGCACATGGCCAACAGGGTTCAATGCCCAGCATCCCATATGGTCCCCAAGCAACACCAGGAGTAATTCCTGAGTGCACAGTGAGGGGCAATCCCTGAGCAGAGTGTGACTCAAACCCAATCCCCTCCAAAAAATTTGTGAGGGAGCCAGAGATACAGCTCAGTAATTGAACACATTCCCTGGTACCAGAATAGAAAAAGGAGAAAGGAAATAGATGTGAATTCTACTCTCCTTGTTCTGATCACTTTATATAGAGCATCTGTTTTTATGTTATTTCTGTAAAATTAATGTTATGCTCCTTTTTCCTATGTTTTAACATAGAAAAAAATAGAACAGAACTGTAGTATTCCTTATCCGCATATATTTCACCTTTTATTTCTGAGGATTCTACAATAACCATTATTTGACCTCAGTTTAGATATTAGATTATATAGTCATAATAATCAGTAACTAAGAATTAGGCAAAATCTGTGCAGGTTTTTTTTTGGGGGTGCTGTTTTACGGACAGAGGTTGTCTTTTGTTTCTGATTTCTTTTGGTCTTTGGGCCATTCCCAGCAGTAGTCTGGGATTCATGCAATACCAGATTAGGAACCCAGGGCTCCTGAATGCAAAATGTGCATTGTAGCCTTTTGAACCATCTTCCTGGCCCTTAAACAAGCTTTTTTTTTTTCTTTTTTGGGTCACACCCGGCGATGCTCAGGGATTACTCCTGGCTCTGCACTCAGGAATTACTCCTGACGGTGCTCGGGGACCATATGGGATGCTGGGGATCGAACCCGGGCCGGCAGAGTCCGGCCACATGCAAGGCAAACGCCCTACCTGCTGGACTATCGCTCCGGCCCCCTTTAAACAAGCTTTGTTATTGTTTTGGTTTGGTGTTTTGGTGGTACGACTGGGAATTAAACCCAGGGCTTTACAGACTGGGAATTAAACCCAGGGCTTTACACTTGTAAGACAAGTGCTCCAAAAGAGCTACTCCCCGCCCTAAATGAGTTTCTTGACAAAATTCTCAGTGTCTTGAAGTATATCATCAATACCTGCTAATACTGATGTGGATTTTTCCACTAGGTGATTGATAAGGGGTCTAGGAGTCAGATATCCCTCATCTAAAACCATATGTGAGAGTGAGAGCATTTGAAATGGTTTTCTCTGTTTTATCCATAGGACTGGAAGCAACCCCAAAATTAGACGCAATAAAATCTGGGGAGGACAGAATGGTGGAATTCTAGTTTATAATTCTGGTATGTTGATTGTCATTCAGTTTTTTCTCAGTACTAACGGTCTTTAGAAATATATCTAAATAACAGCCTAAATGTTTGCATTTGTAGGTCTAGGCTGTATAGAAGACAATGAAATATTTGACAATGCAATGGCTGGAGTGTGGATTAAGACAGACAGTAATCCTACATTAAGAAGAAATAAAATCCACGATGGAAGAGATGGTGGCATCTGTATATTTAATGGGGTCGAGGTATTGTTGTTAAATTTGCATTAGTGAAAACCCCAGTTTTACATTATTCTATATCTTTAATGATCAAGAATATTTCCAGCTAATATGTTAAAAATGCACAGATCTTAGTCTTTTTCCTTATTAGGTTCTGAGATGCTTAGAATTAGTGGAGACATGTTCACAGAATTTTTTTCTTTTGCAGCCATCTTGAGTGTCTTAAGGTTTTTTAAGGTAGCAGAATGTGTTTATTCTCTCTGAACCTTTCATTACTCAGAACAGCAATATAATAAACTTCAAAGATAATTTATAGAAGTAGGTGTGAGAAATTAATCTGTAAATATGTGAAAATGTCTGTAGTAAACAAGTATTGCTTTGTACCTGTTTACAACTGTGTTTGTTGGACAATGGAACTTATGAAACCAAGTGTGCCTGGTTTGGTATCCATAAAAGTCTGCTCACTTTGCATTGAGGCAAAAGTTCTGGTCACTGCCCCTTGGAACTACATGTTATTCATAAGATTGGGGGAGTTTATTGAAGATAAATTTATCATCATTCTTAAAATATCAGTAACCCAACATTGCACATACCTTTTTTTTTTTTTTTTTGGGTCACACCCGGCGATGCTCAGGGATTAATCCTGGCTCTGCACTCAGGAATTACTCCTGGCAGTGCTCGGGGGACCATATGGGATGCCAGGATCGATCTCAGGCCAGCATGGGCTGGCTGCGTGCAAGGCAAACACCCTACCCGCTGGGCTATCGCTCCGCCCGCGCGTACCTTTTATGGCAAAATAGCTAGCTATTATTCAAACATACCAAGATTCCATTGAACACCCTTGTACCACCTGTATGATACAGATACCAAACATAAAATCAAACAGTATCATGTCCAGAAAGTTTATAGTATAATGGAGTAGGATATTATTAACAAAAGTCTATAAAGAAAGTGGTTTCTAAGACAGTTACTGAAAGTTGAGTATGGAAAAAAAAAGGATTTTGTATCTGCAATGGGGAATTTGGACTAGATCTTAACAATAGCACTTGAAAAAGTTATAGTGAACATATGAAAGATTAGAATCAGTAACTTGGAATAGTTTCTCCAAGGTGATAAGGTCTGTGAAATACCAGATAGGACGAATGTCTACAGAAATAAAAACATGTTTCATATCCTCAGGGAGCAAAGAAAACTAGTACTGAATGAATTTTAGTTTGCTGTACATAAACAGGTTTTATTGAAGGAACCTTAGCTAATGTTTACTGCTTTGTACTTTTACAAGTGATACATGCTATCATGTCCATTTTTCAGACTAGTAAACCATTAATTTGCCTACTCAAAATTAGAATCAGTACTTAAAGACATCAAGTCTGATTCCTCAGCTTGCTCTTACTCAGTGTTATACTGCCAGAACAAAGTAAATTTGGTAAAAGAAAATTGAAAACCTCCCAAAGAGTGCAGAACATTGCTGGGGAGCGGGGGAGTGCTAGAAACCAGACAGGCATTAGAGATAGTACAGGAGACTAAGCAGTATGTGAAGCAGGAGGGAAGTATTTCAAACTCTGGGCGGTAGGGGTCAGACCTGGGGCCTTACATACGGAATGCGTATGCTCTACCACTTAATTGCATCCTCAGCGCAAGAACAGGTTAAGTCTGTTCTTAGGGTTTCATTAGTTTATTCTGAAAGCAGCTTTTGTTTGGGGGGGAAGGGGGCACACCACACAACTATGCAATGCTGGGTTTTGAATCCAAGTCTCCCTCCCACATGCTTATCATGTGTCCCAGCCCCCTGAAAGTTGTTTAAGCAGAGAAAGGGACGTAGTAAGTCCCGTTCTGTGGCATCTGTGGGGGTAAGATTGGAATACAGCAGCAGGATATTGGATAAAGAAATTACTATAGTAATGATAGTAAGAAATAATCAGAGCTTGAACTAAAGTTTCATTTTCAAAAGAATTACGTTTCGATACTGTAGTGTCCACTGAGGACCAACTAGGTGTTTGTTGATTGTACTGGGGATGCAATGGTGAGTGATGGATTCCCCTGCTGGGGAAGTTCCAGTTTTCTGTTAGAATGGTTATCTGCCATTTGGGGGCAATTTTTGGTTAAATTCTACTCTTAAGTACTTCAGGGTTACTAATAAACTTTCTTTTTGGCTAAAGAATTAATCCTGTGAATTTGACAATGTAGATAATAAGAAAATAAAAAGAAAAACTAAATACCATCCCAAAGGCTGCTAAAACTCATATGCATTAGCCTTAATCTTAGGAAATATTTTATTATAGGTCTTCTTGAAGAAAATGATATTTTCAGAAATGCTCAAGCAGGTGTTCTCATCAGTACTAATAGTCATCCAGTCTTAAGGAAAAACAGAATATTTGATGGATTTGCTGCAGGTTTGTATTTTCTTGTTACCTGTACATTAGAAGTGTTGATTTGTTGTATATTTTATTTTGCTAATAACTAAAGGTATGCAATGTACGCTGCAATGTTATTGCTAATAACTAAAAGGCAATAAGTCACAAGTACTGCTTTTGCTATTCAGTCATAATTACAAACACTGTGATAGGTTCATTGGGAGTTCAAATAATTGCAACCTTTTGCCAGTTCACAGCATTATTTTAAATTCCAAGATACTATCTCCATATTTCAACATGCACACGAGCTGCTAAATGAGCTAGTTCTGGACACTAATTAGGAATGCAAAGAAATACTTGTTATTAATAGTTACAAGCTATATTATTTACAAGTATAGTGGACTGTTAATAGCGTTACGCCAGTGATTTAAAATTTTTATTCTAACTTTAGTTAATGCACTTATAAGGAAGTAATTTACTACACTTGTTCAGGCTTCTCTGAAGAAATTATAAAATGATGCATCTACTCTTTGTACATTTTACTTTAGGTATTGAAATTACAAATCATGCAACGGCAACACTAGAAGGCAATCAGATTTTTAACAACCGGTTTGGAGGCTTATTTTTAGCATCTGGTGTTAATGTGACAATGAAAGGTATGTTGGCATTTGTGTTGCCTGTGTATGAAATGTGGCCTGAAGATCATCAGAAGTCACTGTTGACACCTGATGGACTGTCGTTACAAATCACCTACAACTTAAGAACTACTGTAGTAGGGGAACACCTTGCAAAGGAACATCATCTCTATTCTTGGTCTAAACAATTTGGAATATTTTTTTAAAACCTCATAGATATCCGTTATCAGAAAGTCCTCTTTTTTACTGTGTCCTCTAGAATTTTACTTATTTCTTCTATTACAGATAACAAAATAATGAACAATCAAGATGCCATAGAAAAGGCTGTTAGTAGAGGCCAATGTTTATATAAAATATCAAGTTATACCAGCTATCCCATGCATGATTTCTACAGGTATATTTCTAAATTATTTGTAAGTCTTACAAGGGGAAATGACTTGGTTGCTTTTTCTGAAGTGCTTAAAAATTAAAACCCAGTTATTTTTATCTCTTAAGTTCTTTTTGCTTTCTGAATAGATGTAGTTGCCATAATAACTTACCATTTGGAACCTTGAGGTGTTCTTTTGTTAAAGCTGGACTTACCAACTGTGCACTGCCTTTCCCTAGTTAAGTATCTGAGGACTTTCTCGGCTGCCATTCTGTAACTTACAGACCCATTATTTTCCCCAGAAGGTGCAATAAATCAGTTCCACTGAAACTCCTCTTCAGAATTAATCTAGACCTCAGCCATAAAATCTTTGCTTTGGGTCCTATTTTCTTGCAGTCAGGTTATAGGGCGAAAACATAGCAAAATATAGTATGTTGAATAGCATGTTGTAGAAAAATAATATAAGCTTTTGCTTTTTAGATGTCACACTTGTAACACCACAGATCGAAATGCCATATGTGTGAACTGCATTAAGAAGTGCCATCAGGGACATGATGTAGAGTTTATTAGACATGATAGGTATGTAGCACACTTGCTTGCTCTACTACCCAATCTCTCTCCCCCCACTTTCCTAATTTTTGGGTTTTCATTTTGCTTTAGGTTTTTCTGTGACTGTGGTGCTGGAACATTGTCTAATCCTTGTACATTAGCTGGTGAGCCTACACATGATACAGATACACTATATGACTCTGCTCCACCTATAGAATCTAATACATTGCAGCACAACTGAATTCCTTCCCTAAAGAAAAAGTCCTGCCATTCTAACATCATAACTTAAAACATTTTTTTTGGAAGAAGATTTAAAATATTTGCCCATGCTACAGGAAGAGACTGTATTAAAAATGGATATACAAGGTCAGTTGACACTATGAAGCTCAAGCTACCAAAAAGAAAGTGGCAATATATTGACTCAGGATCTCAAAGCTGGGTGTTTTAGCATTACTGTGTAAAGACTTTTGAAGGGACAGAAGTGAAGAAAATAAGCTGCAATTTTGTACAGATACCAACTTCTGAAAAAAAGCTGGTGTTTTTACAACTAGCATTGAATGCAGTCCAATTTGCAGTAGTACTCTTCAATAGACAAGCAGCTTTGTTGCTGCCTTATGGACATGGGTACCAATTGCTTTTGTAATATGGTAAAAATGTGAGCTAGCACTTCTGCTTTTTTATTTTTTAACATGTATTCAGATTGAGAAATATGATTTTAATGCTTTAATCTCATGTAGTTTGTTTTTAATTTCAAGCAAAATCTTATTGTACTTGAATGTGCCCTGTTTTGTTAGCACACCTAGACTTGCTGTAAACTGTACTCATGTCCCAGTATGTAACGCTCTTTCTATGAAAGAGAAAACACTAATCTTAAATTATATCCAGCAATGTTTCTGGTATCCTTTAAGAAAAAGTTAAGACTATTATTTCCTTCCCTTCCCTGTGCAGCATTCAAAATCACCCCTAGAAAAAGTGAGTGTTTTAATGAGACTTCCTAGGAAGGGATACACTGTAAAACAAAAGTATTCTTGTAACTCAGTTTTTGTGAAAGGTAAAAACTACTATGTTTTAAAGTACACTTTAGAAAGTCTCTTCAAAACAGTCCTGTATTTTAACTCTGTTCATAGTTTTTTTTTGAACAGTTTAGACAAACTGCTGGAAAGTAAGTTTCCTGCATTAAGCTGAGACAAGTATATATACAGCCCTATATTTCATAGCTCCCCTCCCTCACCCCCCCATTTATGTGTATTGGTGACAGTGGGTATAAACAGCCTGAAAGTGTATGCATGTACCATAACATCTAGACTTAATATATTGTGAAGTATTCAATAACCATTATGTAGAAGGTAGTTAAGAATTAAAAGGGTTTAATTTCCTAGAAAGAAAATGGAAAAATGGTCATTTTTAAAAAAATAAAGTTTATTAGATCATAATGTTGTCTGAATTTACCAACTTTGTCAAGTCAAAGCTTCCAATGTAGTTTATAATTCCTCAATCAAAGCCAGCAACTTATGGATAGCTTCAGCATCTACAGTCGATCTTTCACTAACCAGGCAGACTTCCCTTAAAATTAAAAATAAATTAATTAAAAATTTGCTTTTTTGCAGTGCATGTCCCATCCCCCTTAAAATTTCAGCTGCATAGCAAAATTAAAATCACCGAAATAACCCCCAGTGACTGAGTCATCTTCTCAAATTCTCTTGCTTTTCTATGTCCCTTTTGAATAACCTCCTCTGGGAGATTAGCCAGTCTTGCTGCATTAAAGCCGTAGCTTTTAGGACAAGCTCCTTTGATGAATTTGTATAGGAATGTAATAGTCTCCTGGCTGGGATCGTCACATTCATTTTCTACCATGCATGCCTTTAAGAAAAAAGAAAAACTTAGCTATTTTAGATAAATTGTCAGCAGTAACCCGACTTGATGCTTTCAAATGACCCGCACTCACCATATGCCCGAGGCGCACTGCAGCACTCTGAGAATAATCTCCGACTAGTGAATGGTAGTGTGTAGAAAACAACGCTCCGACACTTTATATTCTCAGCAAGTTCTTTAACAACTGCATTTGCTATTGCTGTACCATCAAATGTTGCAGTGCCTCTTCCTGGAAGTAAAATATTCATAATTATTAGCGTGCCATGTAATACTGCACACACACACGCAGACTAGAGCCGGGCCAGAGCGATAGCCCAGTGGGTAGGGCGTTTGCCTTGCATGCGCCTGCCCATGCCAGCCCGGGTTCAATCCCTGGCATCACATATGGTCCCCTAACACCGCCAGGAGTAACCCCTGAGCGTAGCTGGGTGTGACCCAAAAAGCAAAAAAAAAAAAAAAAAAGGCTAGAGCCAGTACATCAGTTCTGTAGATAAACCATGTTAAAGTATACAGGTGGAGAGGATAGTGTAGCGGGTAGGGTATTTGCGTTGCACATAGCCAGTCAGAAGAGTTCAATCCCGGCATCCCATATGGTCCCCCTCAAACACTGTCAGGAGTAATTCCTGAGCCTCTCATTGGCCTTAAATACTTAAGTCTGTCAGACCAGAGTAAAGGGGGTGAGGGGGGAGATTTTTTTTGCATACACTTATCTATGGATATGTGTATATATAGAATAGTGTCTAATTTTAGCTCAGAAATGTTTGCGAGGCCGAAGACACAGTACAGCAGGTATGCCGCTTTCCTTGCATGCAGTCAGTCCCATACGGTCTGCCACGTGTGGCACAAAAAGTTATTAGGCTTATCTGAGAACAGTGAGTGCATCTAGAGTTTTAAATAATGGATGTCATTCACACAGCCCTCAGATGGAAACTTGAACCTCTTACCTAATTCATCCACAAGCACCAAAGAATGTGATGTTGCATGTGTGAGTATACTGGCTGTTTCACTCAATTCAACAAAGAATGTACTTTCACCTAAAAAAAGAGAATGGGTGGCTTTTAAGGTTTTCATGATCTTGTGCAACTGATTTTTAGCACAGCACCAAATTGTAAATGGTTGTGTGCAAATTTAGAAGCATTTATCACTAAAGATGAAAATGAACTGACAAGTCTTATAGGTGGGTAAAATCTCACCTGACATTATTCTGTCTGAGGCACCAAGTCTGGTAAATATTCTATCAATTGGTGTTAGCCTACATACTTCAGCAGGTACATAACAACCCATCTGGGCCATCACAGCTAAAAGGCCAGCCTATGAAGGAGGAAAGGAAAGGTCTTTTATGGTACTGAAGGAATTAGAAAAGTACTTAACAAATGTCTTATCTAAATTGAAAAATGAGGCAAGATGCTAGGATCTAAATGAAACTAACTCAGTATACTTAACTACTACTACAGTAATTCTCAACCCTCAAATACAATTAGAATCTTTTGGTAAACTACTTACTGTATTTTACTGCTCCCCAAGTAGCAGTTTGGTTGACCAAAGTACACTATATGCCCAAAGACTATGTCATTTGCCTTGGCAACCCTTAAAAAGTTCACATCAGCACAATGACTGACCAACTGACTCTGCATAAAAGCAGCTCCTGCTACCTGATTTGTATCATAGTTTGTCTATAAGAGTTCTACATGAACATTTGTGTAATTTTCATCATTGTAAATACATCTGCCTTCAAAGGATATGAACTCTCAACTGAGTAAAAGATTGTATAATGTGCCAGAGGAGTTAAGGCACACACATATCTGAATCTGGTTCAAATTCCCTGGTACAACATACAGTCTCCACCCAAGCAAAGCGAGGAGTAGCCCAGAGATGTCTAAAACATGTAAGAACCCATTCAGTACCTAAAACTTCGCTTTAATGGGGCCGGGAGTGATAGCCCAGCGGGTAGGGCGTTTGCCTTGCACCCGGCCGAACCCGGGTTCAATCCCGGCATCCCATATGGTCCCCTGAGCACTGCCAGGAGTAATTCCTGAGCAAAGAGCCAGGAGTAACCCCTAAGCGTCACCAGGTGTGACCCAAAAAGCAAAATAATAATAATAATAATAATAATAATAATAAAACTTCCCTTAATATCTGGCAGATATCTGGTCCATACAATAAACATGTTCAACTTAACATATCACATATGAAGTTTCTAATTAGTGTGCTAGCTGAATAGGCTGAGCAAAAAAAGTCCCTTTTTTAAGTAATTCTTTGCAATTTCACAGTGACTAAATGAAAATAAAGTGTTAGAAATTAAAATTCAGCTTACCTGTCTCATAAGTGTAGACTTGCCCCCCCATATTCGGTCCAGTAACAAGCACACAAAAGCTTTGCCACTTCCCTCCTCCTCCTCACAACCTATTAGAATGTCATTAGGAATAAAGTCATCTCCAAAGAAAGTTTTTGTAATGCAGGGATGGCACGCCTCCTCTAAGTTCCAAGAAGGGGGTGTGTGCTGTTCTGGCAGTAGAATCACCGGGCGACACATAGGACCATCACTCCCATGGCTATGGTTAGCTAGGCACAGTAGGACATCTGTTGAAATATAAAAGTAAAGGCTTCATGAAGTTTGAGGCACATACAGACCCAAATTATTTAAGTCTCCCAAAAATGTTTTGGTGAAGGTGATATATTCAACTTGGTTTATTTAAATCTGGATAGAGAAATACCAAGCTAAAAAAATATCTTGAGATGTGTGCAGATACCTCTCTTTCATATTACCCTGTATCTATTATTTCCTTATGAGAAGCTGAATGTATTTACAGCAGGAAAACTGATTTAAAAAAAACTTGGAATATCTGTACTTGGGGAAGAAAATTGAACTGCTGATTATCAAATAAAGTTGTACTGACTTGGGACTAGAGCGATAGTACAGGGGGTAGGGTGTTTGCCTTGTATGCGGGAGACCAGGGTCTGATTCCCCCATATGGTCTCCTGAGTACCACCAGGCATAATTCCTGAGCACAGAGCCAGGTGTGATTCAAAAGCGGGGAAAACAGCTGTTCTGGCTTAAGGAATGAGTGCTCAACATAAAAAAATAAAACAGGATGTTGGGGCCAAAGTGCTATAGCAGGTGGGCAGTTTTCCATGCAGTCAACCCCAGATTCAATCTCATTTAATATCCTACCCCCTAGCACTGTCAGAAGTGATCTGAGCACAGCCAGGTGTGGCACATATCCCTTACCCCCCCCAAAAAAGGGAAAAGGGAAGGACGTGTTAAAAAAATTTTGGGGTTAACTATGGTTGCTATATTTTTAAAAATCGGAAAGCTAATGCTAATGCCTTAGCTGGGAGGGAGGAAGGGACTTGCAGAGTGAGTATCCGGGACAGAACCCATAATCTCGCATGCAAAAGCCAAGCATTCTACTGTAGTTACATTCCTGGCCCTGGCCATGATTTTAAAAAATAATTTTAATGAGGCGGAAATGGCTATTATGTAAAACAGGGACAAGAGGATGAAACTTGAGGCAAGGAAAGCAGGGGGGAGGTTAAAATACTTCCAAGTGATGGGTTAAGGTTGGTACTTTTAAATTAGTATAACAAAAATAACCAGCTCAAAAAGTACCAAATAGGGGGCTGAAGCGATAGCACAGCGGTAGGGGCGTTTGCCTTGCACGCGCTGGACCATGCCGGCCTGGGTTCGATCCCCAGCATCCCATATGGTCCCCCGAGCACCGCCA
This sequence comes from Cryptotis parvus, assembly GCA_021461705.1. Lineage (NCBI taxonomy): Eukaryota > Metazoa > Chordata > Mammalia > Eulipotyphla > Soricidae > Cryptotis > Cryptotis parvus. Next base: position 62,545 of record JAJIBD010027858.1, read on the forward strand.
AGAGTGATTCCTCAGTGCAGAGCCAGGAGAAACCCCTGAGCATTGCCGGGTGACCCAAAAAGCAAAAAAAAAAAAAAAAAGTGCCAAATAGGGGCCAGAGTGATAGCCCAGCGGGTAGGGCGTTTGCCTTGCATGCAGCCAGCCTGGGCCCGGGATTTGATCCCTGGCATCCAATATGGTCACACCCCCCAGCACCGCCAGGAGTAATTCCTGAGTGCAGAGCCAGGAGTAACCCCTGAGCGCCACCGGTGTGACCAAAAAAAAAAAACTAAAAATAAATTGAAGTAAATAAAATTTTATTTCATCTAAAACAAGTTGTTTTCAAAATCGACTTTTCTTTCCTTCAGCTGAAAAAGTGGGACCCACCTGGAGCAGGTAGGGCACTTGCCTATAACTTGGATGGTCCACTCGATCCCACATATTGATTCCTGAGCCCAGAAGGATAAGCCCTGAACACAGCTAGGTGGATGTGGTCAAAACACAAAGTAAAAACTGAAGGGTCAAAGGGCATTAAATAGGGGCTAGAGTGACAGTCTATCCGGAGGGTGTTTGCCTTGCACACAGACGACCCTTCCCTGTCATCCCATATGGTCCCCCTGCCCTGCCAGAAGTAATTCCTGAGTGCAGAGCCAGGAGTAACCCCTGAGCATTGCCGGGTGTAACCCAAGGGATGGGGGGTGGGGGGGCACTAATTAAACTACGAAGACCCACCCTCAAGCACAGGCCAGGAGGGACCCAAAATTTCTAGTGGGACATGAGAGGCAGGCAGCTAAGCAGGTAGGGTGCTTGCTTGCCTTGGCCAAAGCAGGTTCCCCGCCCCAGCACCACCACATGTAGCCTTGGTGACCAGGAGTGACCAATGATCAGGGCCAGGAGTAGCCCTAAAACAAGTCTGCATAGTTATAAGGGAAGTCAAGTACACTTGTCAAAATATATACATTGGTGGTGTTTATGGATAAGCAGCAGTGTGCCTCCTCCAAAGGTTTTAATGCACAAATGGACACAGGTCATTACTAACCAAAGTGTATGGAAGTTCTTACCCAATACTGCAATGCACTCCACAGCTGACTGCCAATCCTTGTAATTCTTGTCAAAGTTATAGAATAACCTCCGCATGCAGTCCTTCAGTGACACATCTCTGCGTTCTTCAGCATTTATCAGATTAGCCAATTTCTTCTCAATGGTTTTTGTCCAGTACCGTTTACAGCCCTTCTTGGTGGACTTCAGCTCATACTCTTCTGGCAAATTACGATTTGTGAAATTCTCTGGAATTTCTAACTGGTAACGATTCCTACCAATCCCCCAGTAGACTATGGACCTACAGCCAATCTCGACTGCGCTGTTTCTCTAAGTATTCCAGGAGGCTCTGTTCATTTTCTCTAATATCAGCAAGAGCTTGGTCATAATCAGCATCAAATCCAGCTTTAGGAGTAATGAGCCCAGTCCTGCGGGCCTTTTCATGGTCAAAGGCTGTATCCCATCGATTCAGTTCCATAGTCAAATCAGGAAAACGGCCTTTGGGATTTTTTGTCTGCAAAGTAATGATCTGTTTAAGAATTTTAGATTTAAAGTTATCAGCGATATCTTCCATGATCCCTATAATTTTACATACTACTTTGAATCCTTCCAGAGCAGAAAGAAAGTCGATGATCTTTTTTTTTGCTGTATGTTGTTTCCTCGTACATTATAGCCCTGCTATCTGGGTGATTCTGGCTCTTTAGGGGAGACCCAACATTATGAATTTTACTCAGTAGCCTTTCAAGATCCGGGAAGCTTCTTGAGGAGGTCTACAACCTCAGAGACTTTGTCAGGTACATCCATGAGATCCTCTATGGCATCCAGGCGATCGTTGATGGCATAAGGGCTACAAAGTGGGGCACAAAGCCACTGCTTTAAGAGACGCTTGCCAAAAGGAGTATGGCAAGTATCAATCTTTTCTAACAGAGTCCCTTCAGTAGAGCCATTTGTTCCATTTAGGAAAATCTCTAAGTTATTTAACGTCACAGCATCTAGCACCATTCGTTGATTGGTTTTAGCAAAGACAGCACCAGGTTTGGTAGCACTGATCATGTCAGAATCCAAGGGAATATATTCTTCAAAATTAGCCATTGATAAAAAGTTCCTGATCGATAAGGCATTTTTTGAGGTAGAAGACACAGCCACCTAGAGCAGAAAGGGCCAATTCACTCTTCTCTCCTGGTGTCAACCCAATAACATCAGACTCTGAGGTCATACTTTTAAGCACCTCAGGTAACATCACCCCACTGTCCTCATCTAACTTTTCTGTGAAATACCCTTCTTCAAGTAAACTTCTTAGAGTTTTAGCTGCATCCCAAAACTGGGAGCCTGGTACCAGACCTTCCTGAAGAGAACCAGATAGCAAGCCCTTGAGAATCGTCTTTGTGTCCGCTGAGAGGTTTCCTTTCTCAAACAAGACTTGGACTGGAGGATAGTGTGCCACGAGAGTCCTAAACCTGGAACAATGGCGATCATCTGAAAACTGACCTATGAAAAACTTTCCCAGTGAGGCATCAACAAAGCATACGCCGTACTCTCGAGTGTGACCAGAAGAATCTACCTCTTTTTCTTTGATACTAAGAAGATACTTACTGTAGTTCTCAGACGGATCCCCTTCCAGGACACTGTATGTCTGTGTCCCCTTGGTAATAATCCTACAGATCTCCCTCTTCACCACTCTATCATGCTTAGATATGTGTGCCATCTTTCGGCATCGGGCCTCCATCATTTCGGGGTTTCAGTCTGTTCCACTCGTGCAACTTTATAGCCCTTCTGGACCAACGAATCTGAATACCGGCCAAATGCAATTTCAGGAAAACCAGAATGGGCCCAGTTGCCTTTCATGAACACCAGCCCTAGTTCATTGACTCCAATAAGAGCATCCATATGGTAGAGCTCATAAAACTTGCCCACCTTATAAAATATGACGAGATCAAAATTCTGAGACTTGATCTGCCACCACTTCCTCATTCCAGGAGTACAAGAATTGAGGAAGTCCTCAGGCACATATACAGTGGACGCATCAAAATCAGGGTGATCGGGTCGCCTCCTGTGCACATCTCTTCTCTTGTCCTTCTTAAGCCATTCTAAAGTTTCATGATACCAGACAGAGCGACTATCATCATCACAGATTCCACTAACAGGGGTTTGGGGTTCAGTGGCAGAGAAACCACTCAAAGCACTCTTGGTTTCAGGTGAGAGGAGAGTGGCTTTCTTTACAACTGAGGGAATTTCCTTCTTTGAACCTTTCCCTTTGATAGTGCCATTTCCAGTTCCTGTTCTCTTCCGCTTTGGAGCAACTTTGACTGGACTGTCTAGGCCTTCACTGTCACTTTCTCCTACTCCACTGCTCATTTCGTCACTGCTGCCTTCCTCCTTAGTATCTGGCTTGAATTCCACATCAGAGCCACCAATGTCACTCTCGGAGTCTGATATGACTCTCTGCTTTTTCACTTGGCGGCTACTTCTCCTAGGTCCCTTGGGTGGCACTTCTTCTTCACTCTCGATTTCATTATCTTCACTTTTATCTGATGCATAGGTTGCACTGACCTGGCAGGCAATAAAGGAGTATCTTAAAACATAGCAAAATTTGGAAAAATGTAATCTAAACTATCTCAGTATGAAGAGAAAAAAAAAAAATCCACCACCAGAAATGAGAAACACTCTCAAAAAAATCTAAACTGCCATTTCACACAGCATAGAAACATGTATCACACAATAAGATTGAGACATTGAAAGTTCTAGCCTTGCATGCTGATCCCCCAAAAAAAATGTTACCTTCGCCTCCAGAGTCACCTCTTATAGATGAGCACATTAAGGAAATATTACCATTTTATAAATCCTTTAGTGTCAGAAAGAAAATTTATCCATATTCGTACAGCTGGCTCTTCCAAAAACCAGCTATACCTCCTGGGAAAAAGCATTCTCTATGGCTCCAAGTTTCCAAATCTAATTAAGCTGATATTTATATGAGATACTATCAAATCTCAAAAAAAATAAACTTGGGGCCGGAGTGATAGTCCAGCTCACAGGGCGTTTGCATGCGGCCGACCGGGTTCAATCCCAGAATCCCATATGGTCCCTGAGCACGGCAGGAGTAATTCCTGAGTACAGACCCAGGAGTAACCCCTGAGAATCACCAGGTGTGACCCAAAAAGCAAAAAAAAAAAAAAATAAAAACTTAAGATTATCTTAAAATACCCACCAACTTCCTAAATTACTAAATTGAGAATGGTCACTTTAAATGAAATAATTTGTTAACCTAACAAAATTTAATTTACTCAAATGGTGACTAACATTTGATACCAAAGCTGTACTTCAGAGTTACTTAACCTCTATTATTATCAATCCAAAAATTCAGCAAAAAGAATTAAACATAAAATTAGAACAATTTTTCAGGGATTAGTGATCATGTCTTCAATTAGAATCTTACTACAACAAATATTACTGCTATATCTTTTACTACTACCTAGCTCTCAAGTTGTCATAAAAACAGCACAAATACCATTATCTGCAGCAGCCTGGAAGACTTTTAAGTCCAGGGTTGTAGCTCAGCAGGAGAGCACATACTTTGCATGTTTAAAGTCCTGAATTTAATTGGGGGTGGTAGGGGTAAGCTGCCAAGATTTCATTTAAACTAGTCTAGGAAGCACAAAATGTGTATCTATGTTAAATGAAACAAGTGAGTATCACTTCAATAAACCTCACTCCCCTCCGCTTTTTCATCTCAACAAAGAAGTGTTACAACAAGTCACACCTCCGTCTCCTCTTCCTCTGGTTCAGAGGGTTCATCACATACTGCCAATTCAAGCCTCTTAGTCTTGTCTTTAGTCAAAGCTTCATCTGCACGTTGCATTGCTCTGAGTATTTCAGGCTTTGCACTATAAAAATGACCTCCTTTCTGGGCTTCCTTCGATTTTGAACCTAAAAAAAATACTTAAGTACATATGTGCATGTATGCATTTATGAATGAACTATTGGCTGGAGCATTAGTTCATCTTTCCAACACTCTTCAATGTGGGGCGATACTATAGTGGGAAGGGCATTTGCCTTGCACACAGCTGACCAGGGTTCGATCACTGGCATCCCATATGGTTCCCCGAGCACCACCAGGAGTAATTCCTCAGTGCAGAGTCCAACCCCTGAGTATGACCCCAAAAGCAAAAGAACTAAAAAAAAAAAAAAAAAAAAAAAAAATTGGCCTCAATGCACAAGAATGAAGTCTTATACACATCAAAGAAAGGCTTGATGTGGGAAGGCATGTCCAAAGGAAAACGTAGTGAAACTGAAATTACCTTTTCTATCTCATTAAAGTTGCCTTAAATGTTACTTCACTCAGGACCATTCAGTGTCCCTCTTAATGACCTAAGACTGAGGGCCACGCGTATATGATACCAGGTGCAAGTACCATAATATGGCCACACGTATATGTGACCAGCTGCAAGCAAGAGCAAGCTCCTGAACCCACACTATCTCTAGTCCTTTTTCAATACCAACAGGGGAGGTCGGAGCAATAGCACAGCGGTAGGGTGTTTGCCTTGCACACGGCCGACTCAAGTTCAATCCTGGCATCTCATATGGTCCCCAGAGCACCACCAGGAATAATTCCTGCCAGGAGTAACCCCTGAGCATTGCCAGGTGTGACCCAAAAAACAAAGGGAAAAAAAAGAAAGTAAAAAAAAAAAAAAAAAAGTTACTTTAGTTGACCAAGATTATATAATAAACTAATGACAGTAAAACCAAATTTTCTCATTCTCTTTCCATCCACTAAATCTGCATATCAGATGTCCACAGAGATTAGACTTTCTTCAGTGGGCCCTGCCCAGCCAGCAGATTCCACACTGAATTCCCAGAGTTGTCTGCAAAACCCTATTCTGACTGTAAAATGCCGAGCTTAACAACATCCCAGATCTGGAGTGACTGAACAGAATGGAAGAACTCTTTCATGATCAGGATACTAGTCTGAAGTAAACAACTCAGAAATACTAGTGGGCAGAGCTTTCAGAGGTGACGCAGCATGTATCTGTCCGCACTACCAAATATCACTTCTCTCTGACTATGTGGCCTGCCCACTGGACTGCTTTCAGATCTCTGAGATGGGAACATTGTTCAAGCCTTTTCATGATGCAGTCTGGTATTTTTGGGCCAAATTTTTAAGGTCCAATTAGGAATATTTTTTATTTTCCCTTTTAAGGAGTGATAATGTTTAGTTACTTCCAAGGGCAAAAATTTCAATTCCATGTCACACAACACTCTTATAATTCACTCTCACGGGAGACTTAATAGCTTAGATCATTCATCAGCATACTTTCTACATTCTCTCGCCTCTTCCTTCCCCTCCCTCTGCAGTGACTCTTACCTGTATATGGTTTTAACATCCTTTTGCTAACCCAGCCCCTGGTTGGACTGTCATCAAAAAACTGAACATGAACTCGGATGGATTTCGACTTCTTCCCTTTCTCACGGATGAATGTTCCTTCAAAAGGGTGGTTGTAAACCAGGCAAGGCCACCAGGGGTAACCCTCCATCTTGGCCCAAACCAAATCACCAGGTGTGAAGTCACAAGAACTGTTGCAAGAAGGAAATACACAATTTGGTTAGTATTTGATTAAGCTACAATTAACTTCAAGTAAGCATTACCAAATAAGATACCACTAAGATGTTAAAATCTCCAAACACTGGGATAGGTAAGGTAAAGGAGTTACGGCATTTGCCTTGTATGTAGTCAACCCTGGTTTGATCCCCAGCACCACAAAGGGTCCCCTGAGTGTGGCTCAAAAACAGAACACACAACCTATACACACAAATTAAAATATTCAGGCACTACTATTCAAGCATTAAAATAAATCCCAGAATGACTATGTAAAGTCAGATGTTCAAGTCATTTCTTGAAACAAATACAACAATGCTTATTGGGGCCCAAGCGATAGCCCAGCGGGTAGGGCGTTTGCCTTGCAAGCGGCCAGCCTGTGCCGCCCGGTTTGATCCCGGCATCCCATATGTTCCCCTGAGCACCGCCAGGAGTAATTCCTGAGTGCAGAGCCAGGAGTAACCCCTGAGCGTAGCTGGGTGACCCTAAAAAAAAAAAAAAAAAACAACAATAACACTGAATCAGGAACACCCCTAAACACCACTAACTGGGTATATCCTACACCACCACTACCACCACCACACAATGTAGAGAATCAAGGATGTGACCTAACAATAAAGTAGTTACTCTGCATGTATGAGGCTGAGTTTGACCCCTGGCACTGCCCTAGCCCACATGCAAATACTGGCACAACAAAAAATAGAGTCCTGGGGATAGAGCCATAGTACAGGCACACAGGGCATCTAAATTGGATACTGGGCATCTTGTATGGTTTCCTGAGTCTGCCAGGTGCCACCCAAAGCTCTGTGTGTATTAAGTTTTCCTGAGAAAAGGAAAGAGAAGAGAATAAACTAGTTAAACTAGTGGAGTCCGTCAATGTAGTCCACAGCTGGTGAATCCTGCTCAAGTACCATGCCCAAGCTTTAACTGAAATAGCAACACAAGCACACTACAACAAACTTCAGGTTTTTCAGTGCTCCTTAGTCATCTATTCAGACTCAATCATGCAAAATTATCCTTTCTTCAATGTGGGGGGAAATGGTTCAAAGGGCAGAGCACATGCTCTGTAATACAAGGCACCTGGAGGGGCCGGGCGATAGCCCAGCGGGTAGGGTGTTTGCCTTGCACGCGGCCGGCTCATGCCGGCCTGGGTTCGATCCCGGCATCCCACATGGTCCCACGAGCACCGCCAGGAGTAATTCCTGAGTGCAGAGCCAGGAGAAACCCCTGAGCATTGCCGGGTGTGACCCAAAAGCAAAAAAAAAAAAAAAAAAAAAAACCAAGGCACCTGGATACTCCTCAATATGGTCTCCTGAGGCCCCAAGCATCGCTGGGTATGGCACACAGGTATAGAAACACCTAGGCTAGTCACTTAGAAAAACAAGACCAGGTATGGCCGCAGGTGGTACGCTGTCTGCCAGGCCTTTGTGACACTGCATTTCAACTCTCACAACCTATACAAGTTCATAAACATGCAATAGGCAAACTATGTGACATTTGAGCAGAATCCCAACTAAAATTCCTACACAAGTGCTTCCTCTGAGCTAACATATTCCATGATTAACGGGATGCAAAGACTCAGACCCCTTCAGAACGTTCAACTCATAAGCATCCCTGTTGCAAGAAACTGCCCTTGTGGTTAGTCAGATAACCACTTAGCCACAGAGCCTCTAGTATTAGAAAACCACAAGTTTTCAAGTACTTAAAATGTACCTGCAGCCAGAAAGATAGTACAGCCTTGCATGCTACAGACCCAAGTTCAATCTCGGTGTCCTATATGTCCCAAGTCCACCAGAAGTGATCCCTGAGCGCAGAGCCAGTAGTAACCCCTGGGTACCACCAGGTGTGCCCCCCCCACCAAAAAAAAAAATTGGAGGCTTGTATGTGTTGGTGTAGTGGTGAGCATAGCTGCCTTTCAAGAAATGAACTTATGGGGCCGAAGCAATAGCCCAGCGGTAGGGCATTTGCCTTGCACGCAGCCGGCCAGCTCGGGTTCGATCCCCGCATCCCATATGGTCCCCGAGCACCGCCAGGAGTAATTCCTGAGTGCAGAGCCAGGAGGAACCCCTGAGCATTGCCGGGTGTGACCCCCCAAAAAAAAAAAAAAAGCAAAAAACAAAGAAATGAACTTATGTAACTAAGTATTAACCCCATCACTGGATAGGTTCAAGGTAGTTTCTCCCCTGAAAACTCAAATTAAGTGTCCTTAATTTGTAAAACTATGAATGACTTTGTGTGAACAGTTGTGAAACTTGAGAATTAACTAGTCCCTTATCAACAGTTAGGAAGTGCTCAACCAAACATAACAATCTGCAGTACTCACAAATTCTAGACTACAGTAAATACCTGGACAAGATGAACATCTTGGTGGTGCAGATGACATTCAAAGCAGCATGGTACAGCAAACCAAATGAAACTGAACTACCTGTTGCCTAGTCTGAGATAACAGAGCTGTACTCTCAAAAGGCCCAGGTCAGGGTCTGGAGCCATAGTCCAGCGGGTAGGGCATTTGTCTTGCACGCGCCGACCTGGGTTTGATCCCGGCATCCCATATGGTCCCCTGAGCACCGCCAGGAGTAATTCCTGAGTGCAGAGCCAGAAGTAACCCCTGAGCATTGCCAGGTGTGACCCAAAAAAGCAAAAAAAGAAAAAAGGCCCAGGTCATATACATGCCCACCCAGCACCATGAGGTTTCAATTCACCTAAGCCCCCAACATACACAACACAGAGCTGGGAGTAGCCACTGATTGTGGTCCCCAAAAATATAAATAAATCTCAGGGACCAGAGATACCATACAGAGGCTAAGGTGTTAGCTTTGCATTTGACCAACCCAGGTTTGACCCCCACCACCTGTAATCAAGTAGTTAGTACAGGGGCCAAAATGACAGTGCAGCAGGTAAGGCGCTTTACCACACAGCCAAACCAGGATTGATCCCTGGCACCACATACAGTCCTGAGCCTGCCAAGAGTGGTACCTGAGCAGAGCCAGGAATAAGCCCTGTGTACTGCCAGGTGTGCCCCTCCACTACCCCCAAAAAGAAAAATATTAAAATCTGCAGGGGTGCCCACCCAGGGACGCCAGATGTCGGGGAACGCTGCCGGGGGTCCCCCAACAGTGCTGGGAAGCGAAGTTCCCTTTTACCTCCGAAGCCAGCGGGGAATGGATGAAGACTCAGGAATCCAATGCAGTTTTAAAAGGCTTTACTTATCACAGGTTCAGGCATACAAATCAGCAATAGGAAAAACCCGGTGCTTAGGATTCCTGGCTAGAACCCCAGCCACGTGTAGGCCAAGATGGCAGCCACCAGGTGTAAAGGCCCTGTAGAGAGGAGGCAAAGACAAGACTCCCAAGAAGGGTGCGAGGCCCAAAAGAGAGCCCAAAGAGAGAGAGCCCAGAGCCAGAGCCCAGAGCCAGAAGCAGGCTGGTTTTATACCCCTGCAACTCAGACCTCCCACTATTATGGGAAGCAGGAAGGGTCAAATGCCCTTTGGTAATTTCTCCCAGCACCTCACCTAGGCCCTATTATATGCTAATGTTTTGAGCCAAGATCTGCCTGGAAATGCCTAATCCTAGTCCAGCAGGTAGGGCATTTGTCTTGCATGCGCCCACCTGGGTTTGATCCCCTGCATCCCATATGGTCCCCTGAGCAGCACCAGGAGTAATTCCTGAGTGAGAGCCCAAAAAGAGAGCCCAAAGAGGGTAGAGAAGGGGGTTTCTGAGATGGTATGTCTCTGTACCAAAGACTAATACTAAGAGTCTCGTCTACTTCACGGTAGTTTTGTATTTTAGTTGCCTTTGAGTTATCAGGGAGCCATGCTTGCTTGCTTGGAGGCAAAGCATTTCCGGCATTTCTCTCTGGGCTAATTACTTTGAGATCCAACGTGGCCAGGCAAATATGCTGGTAAGATCTAGCTAGTCCCACGATGATTGTGGTAGCATGAGGGAATATTTATACCAGCCAGTATAGAATACATGGTCAGATAAACTGCCACATTTAGACTACCCCCTTATCTACGGGTGACCTGCAGGAGGCAATCCAGGGCAGATGCAGAGGTTCTTAGAGGAGTCCTGCAACAAAAAATCAACTTTGTGTATCAAAATACCAACTCATAACTGTGAAAATGAGGAAGGCAGTTAGACAGGAAAGGGTCCATGGCAATGGAATTTCTGATTAGTAATAAATCCAATAGCCCTGAAGCTGCAAGAATTAAGGCCTTGACCTGGTAAGATCTTCCTAGCGGCAGACCTTGAAAGGACAGGAAAGGAATTTCAAAGAACATCCCCCACTCCCAACACTTCCTCTCCTTGACAACACCTTAGCAATGGACTCTTACCAAGGCAGAAGCTCCGTGGGCAACATGAGAAAAAAAACCCATAAAAGCCACCCTGATTGGCAGGTGGCAGACAAGAGACAGGCTTGTCTACACCCCCGAGGGCTCTGCCCTGTGGGCCCTGGATGGTGGATGGTCTGACAAAGACTATGCTCCCTGTGATGAACCCAGAGCCATGGCAGAGCCTAGCAAGCTACCTGTAGGGTATTCAATATGCCAAAAACAGTAACAATAGAGATGAACTGGTCAAGGGACAGACCAAACACACAGCTGCGCTGCCCGGCCCACGGAACAGCCCACAGAGTCTCTGAGGAATCAGCTAGTCCCTGGCCGAAACCTATGTAGCTCCTAGGGTAAAGCAGTCATGTGGGGGGGAAAGCCATGCTGGCCGAATTGGAGCAGGGATTTGGGCTCCTCCCTCTCCATGCCGGTGGGCATGGCTACGGGCTCGAAGCTCCCAACTAGATGAACCCCACAAGGGGCAGACCAGATGCACAGCTGAGACAGTGCACAGCTGCTGCCAGAGGCTTAGATAACAAAGTGGCCTAGGATCAGGTCCTTCCCAGGATCTTTCACATCTGTACACCAAAATGATCATTGTAGTTGTAACAAACTGGCGAGGTTGATGGGGAATGAGGAACTATAATGTCACATTAGAACTCACTACTAAATATACACATAGATAACTGCATCATAAACGGTAAGGCAAGTCACAAGGTGTAGGGAGAAGAGAGAGAAATACAAAGACAGAAATAGAGATAGAGAAAAAGATGAGAGACTCAGACGCACCGGGAGAGCTGTCATCTGGCTCTCTCCTAGCTCAGCTGACCATGAGGCTCCCAGGAGGCAAGATAGGTTTTAGGAGTGGGCCCATCACCTCTGTAGGGCCTCGCGAAGCAGCTGGATGAGACTCACCATAATTGCCGCCATTTTCGTGGTCCGGACCCGGATTGGTTCCAAACTAGTGGAACCAATCATGTTCTAGAATATATTACAATCTACAATGTGTAAGAAAGGGAAGCGAGGAGAGAAAGAGAAAGAGAAAGGAGATAACCTGTCATGGAGGCAGGCTGGGGGGAAGGGGGAGGGAGGTGGGACATTGGTGATGGGAGTTGGGCAGGGGTGGAGGGATGGGTGTGGAACACTATAGAACCAAAATTTAAACATGAACATCTTGTAATTGTATATCTAACAGTGGTATAATAAAATATTTTTTTTTAAAAAGCCACCCTGAACCAAGAAAAAGCTCCCTATGCTGCCTGAGCCCATGCTGCTTGTGCCCACGTGGCCAAGCACATGTGTTGCCCGCATCTCCTCTCCTGAGATGTGTACTTCCATACTATCGTATCTAATGCAGGGACGTGTGTACTGGTCTCTCTCTGCCTTTGGAGAAACCCAAGTTTTCTCTTGAGTGTGTTACTCTCTCACACTTTTTCTCCCTCCTTCCCCTTCCTCGGAACTTTCAAATAAAATTTCACTGCTCTTATACTTCTGAAATTCTCATTTTGAGACAAGAACCTGCAAGGCCTGGGTGAGGCCTAGCCTTCCCAGCTGGTCCCAAGCAGCAGAGGCGGATGGAAAGAAGAAAGTAACCGTCTCTCTCCTTCCCACCTCACATAAGCCACTGGTGGGGGCCCACTGACTTCAAAAACACTCAAACTCACTTATAAAACCAAACTATAAGGATTTGTATCCACCTCTCAAGATGAACCAGTGCCTCAGTAGCAGGTATTTTATTCCAGTGGCCCCCCAGCATTTGATCCATCTGCCCACAAATCCAGCATTCTTTACTTCAGTTAGATATAAGTTGGGGGGTGGGGGGGAGCGAGCAAGAGTACAGGAGGTAGGGCGCTTGCCTTGAACAGGCCAACCTGGGTTAGATCCTGGGTATCCCATAAGGTCCCCGAGCACCACCAGGAGTGATTCCTGAGTGCAGAGCCAGGAGTAACCCCCTGAAAATCACCAGGTGTAACCCCCCAAAAAAAAAAAGAGTATGTTAGCCCATTACTTATCCACTAGGTAAGGGTTACCAAATTGGGTTAGTATTTTAAAAGAAGCATAAAAGAAATTAGAGGTCTTGAAGGAAAGCTAAGGAGAGGAACTGAGAATTGTGGACAAAATAGTCAACCACCATACACCTGTCAAAAGAACAGAGACACAAAATCCTCACAAAACACAACAGAAAAACTGAGGAGGCTGGGGGCCAGAGCGATAATCCAGCGGGTAGGGCATTTGCCTAGTGGGCAGCCGACCCTGGTTGGATCCCCAGCATCCCATAGGGTCCCCCCGAGCACAGCCAGGAGTAATTCCTGAGTGCAGAGCCAGGAGTAACCCCTGAGCATCGCCGGGTGTGACCCCAAAAAGAAAAAAAAAAAACTGAGGAGGCAAGCTGAAAGAGCACTTTCACAAAGAAGTTACAATAATGGCCCAAAGGCAAAGAAGTGTTAATCACTATTATTAGAATAGGCAAATCTTGGTTTCAATGAAATATCAGACCATTGAGAATGCCATTTATCACACAGTCTAGAAACAACTTCTACAGGTAAACAGAACCATTCAGTGTTAGTGGAACTGTGGTTTGAACTGACTGAAAAAATAGCATACTTCTCAAATCATCAAAATAGGGGCCATATCAATAGTACAGCGGGTAGGGAATTTGCCTTTCACACAGCCGACCAGCATCACATATGGTTCCCAGAGCACTGCCAGAAGTAAATCCTGAGTGCAGAGCCAGGAGTAACCCCTGAGCATCATCAGCTGGTGTAACCCAAAAAGCCAAAAAAAAAAAAAAAAAAAATCAAACTACAATTCCAGGGCAACAAGCCAAAAAACAAACAAACAAACAAACAAACAAACAAAAAGAACCCTCTGGACTTCTGTATGACCCAGTGATTTTACTACTGGATATCTACCCCCAAAATATAACAACAGTAATTCGAAAAGATGCATGCACAACTATGCTCACTGCAACAGTAATTACAACAACCAACTGCCCAACAACAGGAGTGGATAAAAAAATAGTAATTTATATACACCACGGAATACTCAGCTATAAGGCAAAATGAAATTGTACCGTCTGCTGCAACTTGAACAGAATTGGAGGCTATCATGCTGAGACTGAGAGAGGAGGATAAATACCAGATGATCTCACCAACAGGTGAAATATAACAGCCAACAGTTACTGAAAATAAAAGCTGATATTCTGCTTTAAGGATGGTGTTGGATGCTTGCTTGGGGCGGGAGAGATAGCAGTACAGGTTAACGGTGATTACCTTCCACACACAGCTGACCCAGATTCCATCCCCAGAACTACTTATGGTACCCTGAGAGCATGAGGAGTGATTCCTGTACCTAGATCTAGGAGTAAGTCATGAGCATTGGTGGGTATGCCTCCCCCAAAAAAAAACCAGAACCGACTGGGGGGGAGGGGAGAAGAGGCAGACCTAGGGACAGTGGTGGCAGGATACTGGAATTCAGGTGGAGGGCGTGATAACACTGTATGCCTAAACATTCTCACTCTGTATCATGACAAAGGAAAGTGAAGATGTAAGTCAGGGTGCAAGTACCTAAGTAAGGCTCTTGCCTAGTGCACAGTTAACTCCAGTTAGGTTCCCTGAACCAAATATGGACCCTGATGCCCACCAGGAGTAAGCCCTGAGTACCACCAAGTGTGCCACTGTCCGTCCCCTTCCCCAAAAAAAAGTAAAAGAAAAAAAATCTGCAATCAAGGATGGAGCTAACGGTAGAAGAAAATTCATTACATATATTAAGGCACTAGACTTGATACCCAGTCACTCAGTGAATTTAGAATGCAAGTCTTGAATGCATTCTGAACAGACTTCCCTAAATAAGATAGTCACCAACCCCAGTTCAACCCCAGACACTACACTTGGTTCCCAAGCGCACTACTAGATTCTAGTTATTTAAATCATCTTGACAGGAGACACTAATTCTAATGGGGGGGGGGGGGTGTCCTCCAGAGATAAAGCTAATAAAGGATATTCCAATGAAAATCCTTGGGTGGAGGGCTGTAAGAGATTAAGGTCCCGTGAAATAGGCCTCAAAAGTGCTCATCTGCATATGAACGATTTTAAGTTAAAGACAATTAAGTAAGGTCCAAGAGACTGTAAGAGTTTTTATTCCACCTGCCACAAGTTGCTAACAGAATTTTGCTACAAGGCTGGTTTCGGAAAGCAAGGCATCACTGCAGTTCATTCCAATGAAAATGAGGGAGCAGTTTGAATTCCTCTCCCTCAGACACCCACCACAAAGTGTGTTGCTAGTTCTCATTTTCCTGTGAAATGCCCTTTCCTTCCCTTTACAATCTCTGGTTTCTATGTTCATTTTCCACGGGTTGTTAAAATTAATTCCTACTTAAGTCATGTATAGGAAATCAAAAAACACTTTTTTAATAAAAGCTTTAATTTTTTTGATGTATCTGCAATACTATAAGTGGAAATTTATGTGTGAGATTCTCAGGAAAAGACACCCACAAAACACCCACAACTTCAAATATTAATAAAAATTCTTCTAAAACAGGAGGTGGAAATTATAGCAAGCAATATAAAATAAATCACTGAGGGCCTGCTATGGAGGCAGTCTTGAGGGTGGGTGGGAAAATTGGAGATAGCCGTAGAGGGAAGGTGCAATGGTGGAATTTGTGATGGTACACTGAATGTCTGTAACAAATCATCATGAACAAACTTGTAACCACAGTGTTTACAGAATGTGTAATGAGAAAATAAAAATTAAAAAAGGAGGGGCCGGAGCGATAGCCCAGCGGGTAGGGCGTTTGCCTTGCATGTGGCCGGCCTGTGCTGGTCCGGGTTCGATCCCTGGCATCCCATATGGTCCCCCGAGCACCGCCAGGAGTAATTCCTGAGTGCAGAACCAGGAGTAACCCCTGAGCGTCGCTGGGTATGACCCAAAAAAGCAAAACAAAACAAAAAAAAAAAAAAAAAGGAGCTGGGGGCCGGTAGTACAGTACAGCGGCTAAGGAAGGAGTTTGCCATGCACAAAGTCAACTCCTGATCCGTTTGCAGTAAGGGACAGGTCCCCTAAGCAATGCCAGGAGTGATCTTCCAGCACAGAGTCAAGAGCAAACCCAAAAATAAAGCCAGGTGTGGCCCAGGGACAAAAAAAAGCTGGGGCTGGATGAGATAATACAACAGGTAGGACACTTGCCTTGGACCCGGGCTGACCAGAGTTTGATCACTGAGTAGAGTGGCTGGAATAAACTCTAGCACCAACAGATGTGGCCAAAAACCAACAAAAATATCATGGGTCAGAGAGATAGCACTAATATTAAGGTCTTGCACGTGGCCAACCCTGGGATTCTGGAAAACACAAATGATCCCAAGCCCCACTGGGAATGCATGATCCCTGAACTCAGGATCAGCCCTGGGCTCCACCTGGTGGGTAGCTCAACTCTCCCCCAATTAAAATTTTAATATTTAATTGTATTTTTTAAAATAATAAAAATGGGACCGGAGAGATAATAAGGGGGTTAGAACATCTGCCTTGCAAGCAGCCACCCCACCCACCCACCCAGGCATTACAGCAGACTATCCACAGGAACGCCTTAGCACATTTTAACCCCACTACTCAAAAATGAGTAACCAACTCTACAATATTGAGTGCGCTAGTTTTTTCTCTGAAACTATTTCTTCATCCCTCCCTACACAATAGCCGGATACAGTAAAAGGCAGCTCTACAATACCCGCTGCCCAGACGAAAGGCCAGTCCTCACACCAACGGGCCCTACAACAGAGCAGCGCTCATGCTCGGAAGCAGATTAGGTTTTTTTTTTTTCAAAAGTTTAGAAAAAGTAAGCGCCGGACATCCCGGGAAAGAGTACACCACAAAATCCCTTTTCCCCGAACGTTTCCCCCCACCGCCCCAGTGTATACAGCTCTTCCACGCGTGTCCAAATCACATGAGGTCTGAGACTCAGCTCAGCGATGGTGCGCGCCACATGCAGGTTTCGAACGGGGTCGCAGGTTCGAAGCCGGGGCCCGGCCCAAACCGTCACGGCTTCCGCACTGTTTTCTGGCGCAGGGTCTCCACGTTCCGGTCCATTCACCTGGACCCCAGGGGGCCCCAGCGGCCCGCGCAGCCCCGGGCAACTCTCAATCGGACCAATGAGGGACTCGGTTCACGCCCCCCCGCGCCCCAAGCAGCACCGCCCCCAGCGCACTCGCCGCCGGGTGCCCAACCCCTCCCGGCCTCCCGGGGTCCCGGGTTCCGACCCAGGCCTAGCAAGCGTTCCTTACAGGCCTACTGAGCCCCCAGACCCCGCGAACATTCTTCCTTCCCTCCGCCCCACACCGAGCCGGCCCGGCGCCACCACCCCGAGGCTCGGGGATCCCTTTGCAGCCGTCCTTGCACGCCCCTCCTCCAGCTGGAGAACTCGGCGGCCCCCAGCCCTGCAGCCCGTCTCC
>JAJIBD010027859.1:0-73448 GCA_021461705.1 Cryptotis parvus
CACTTTAATATGTATAAATAATTATACTGTTTTGATTTAAAAATGATACTAAATTTTCTAATTTGAGCTTCATCGATTTTTATATTTATTTATTTATTAATAACACAAACAAGCCTGTCATTTGGCTTCACAGCATACACACAGAATCGGGTTTTCTTGCTAGAAAAATGATTCATAATTTGATTTATTTTAATAGCTAAAATTTTATTTTAATAAATTTCTAAATTACATTTACATTAATATATTTCAAGCATTTTCTTTCATATAAACTGCTACCTACCTAAAGACCTAATGTCCATGACATATTCACTGTATCACTGTCTTCCTGTTCATCATCGATTTGCTTTCGAGCGGGCCCCAGTAACATCTCCATATGTCCTGTCTCATGCTAGTAGAGCCCAAGGGAATCTGCTTGCTCCAGGAACATAAAGAGCCTCAATCCATTCCGGAATGAGGTCTATAATTGTTACTGGTATTTGGCATATCAAAACACAACACGGGTAGCTTGCCAGGCTCTGCTGTGCAGGTAGCATACTCTTGTAGTCATCTCTAAAGTCCAGCATTTATTGATGAACTGCGAGGCGGCTTGCGGCCGTGCAGGCCAGGCTGTGATAGGCTGGTCTGCTGGGTGGAGTTCTGACGAGAGAGAAGTCCGGATGTAGAAAATGGAGGCCCTCATGGAGTGGGGGGGGTCGTCTGGCTTGTTGCAAGGCTCTGCTGGGGTGGTGGGCCAGGGCTAGAACCCGCCATCCCTCATGGAGTGGCTGTGCACAGGGAGAGCCAGTAGCAGCTCTGCCCCATGTCTGAGAGTCTCTAGCCCAGGCATACCTGAGCGGATTTAAAAAGACTGCTGCAGGGTGGAACTCGATGAACCGGGCTGTGATAGGCTGGTCTGCTGGGTGGAGTTCTGGTGAGAGAGAAGTCCGGATGTGGAAAATGGAGGCCCTCATGGAAGTGGGGGGTCGTCTCGCTTGTTGCAAGGCTCTGCTGGGGTGGCGGGCCAGGGCTAGAACCCGCCATCCCTCCTGGGCTCCCTCGTGAGCTGCTGGGCACGAGGAGAGCAAGTAGCAGCTCTGCCCCAGGTCTGTGAGTCTCTCGGCCTTTTGGCTAAGATCAATTGTAATTGTTAATATACTTCAAATTATCTATACTCTAATAATTTGGGGGTTATCTCGAGTAAGTATTTTCCTAGATTGGGGGAGCTAGTTCAAAAGGCAAAATCACTTGTCATTTATGCTTGAGGTTCTGAGTTTGAGCTTCGCACTGTATGGCCCAAACACTGGAGGTGTGGCTGGCCCAGGTGGCCCCAGGACCACTGTGCCTGAGCAGCACTGCATTATCTGGACTGAGTACTGAACCACCTACCCCCACAGCCAAGTATCACTAGGAGTGGATCCTCAAGCCTCAAAGAATTTCTTGGGAAACCCCTTCTCCCACTACAAAAAAAAGAATTCTGGGGTTGGAGAGATAGGACAGGACATAAGGTGATTACCTTGCACATGGCCAATGCAGGTTGGATCCCAAGAACTTTGTATGGTCCCCTAAGCCCCACCAGGAGTGAACCCTGGGCACAGAGGTAGAAGTAATCCCTGAGCACTTGCGAGTGCAGCTCAGAGGAAGAAAGGAAGGAAGGGAGGGAGGAGGGAGGGAGGGAGGGAGGGAGGGAGGGAAGGGAGGGAGGAAGGGAGGGAAGGAGGGAGGAAGGGAGGAAGGGAGGAAGGAAGGAAGGAAGGAAGGGAGAGGAAGGGAAGGAAGGAAGGAAGGAAGGAAGGAAGGAAGGAAGGAAGGAAGGAAGGAAGGAAGGAAGGAAGGAAGGAAGGAAGGAAGGAAGGAAGGAAGGAAGGGAAGGAAGGAAGATGGGTTAAAGACTCAATAGTGTCCTCCAAAACACATTAGCTGACATCCTAACCTTCACTGTGGCTAAGATTAGATCAGGTGATTAAACAGATGATTGTGGCTGATGTTGTCAAGAGACTGGTGTTCTCAAGAGGGAGAGACACGGGTAGGAATGTTCAGAGGGGCCCATGTGAGAATACATGAGAAGGCCTGGCTGGGAGCCAAAGGTCAAGAGATGTCTCAGGAGAAGCCAACCTCTCAGTATGTTGATGCTGAGCTTCCGATCCCTGAGACTGGATGAAGTAAAGTGGTTGGTCACCTTATGGCAACTCTAGCAGACTAACACAACCTATTTCTGTGCTTTTTATTCTCTCCACTTGTCAATTTATCTGCCTCGGGGGCTGATATTCTAAATTTCTGGAACTTCCTAGCAGGCCCTGATACATACATGGTCAGGCAATCCCCTCTGCTTTACCCTAAACTTACATTTAACCTAACCTCCTTAGGTGAACTCGGAATTTATATACTCTAAAACAGACCCAGGGTCTGTTTTTAAAAATATTTATATATATTTTTATTATATCACAGTGAGATAAGTAACTACAAAGCTGTTGACTGGGTTTCCAGTCAGTGTTCCAGCACCCATACCTCCACCAGTGTACATTTCCCACTACCAATGTCCCCAGTTTCCCTTCCTCCCTCCCCAAGCCATCTCTCTCTCTCTCTCTCTCTCTCTCTCTCTCTCTCTCTCTCTCCTTACCTTGTCACTTGCAATACATATCTTGACAGGTTATTATATATATCCCTTTACCTACTTTAAATGCTCAGTTCTAGTCTAGCATTATCATTTTCAAGGATTATTGACAAACTGGTCTCTATTTTACCTAATCTCTGCCCCCCCATACATTTGTGGTAGATTCCAAACACTGACATGTCCTCCTGGCTTGTTTTGCCTGGCCTTGGATATTAGCTTCATAATATTTTTTTTAAAGTCCACGAATGAATGCAGTCATTCTATGTCCTTCTCCTTCTTACTAATTTCACTCAGCATGATACTTTCCAGATCCATCCATTTGTAGGCAAATTTCATAACTTTTTTTTTTACTAACAGCTACATAGTATTCCATTGTGTAGATGTACCATAGTTTCTTTTTTGGTTTGTTTGTTTTTTGTTTGTGCTTTTTGGGTCACACCCGGCGATGCTCAGGGTTACTCCAGGCTCTTCAATCAGGAAATTACTCCTGGTGGAGCTCGGGGGGACCACATGGGATGCCAAGGATCGAACCCAGGTTGGCCGCATGCAAGGCAAACGCCCTACCCGCTGCGCTATGGCTCCGGCCCGTACCATAGTTTCTTAACCCAGTCATCTGTTCTTGGACACTCAGGATTTTTCTTTATTCAGGCTATTGTGAATGGTGCTGCAATGAACATAGAAGTACAGATGGTGTTTCTGCTGTCTATTTTTGGACATTCCCTCCTCCTCCAGGGTACATTCCCATGAGTGGTAATGCGGGTAAAATGGGAGTTCAATTTCTAGTTTTGGGAGGAATATAAAAAATATAAAGACATATTTTATATATATATATATATATATATATATATATATATATATATAATCACTTCATTTGATCACTTGAATCCCATTATTCAACGATTTGCTAGAGCGGGCTCCAGTAACATTTCCATTGGTCCTATCACGTGCCAATGTAGCCCAATGGCATCTGGTTGATTAAGGAATATGAAGAGCCTCAAACCATTCCTTCAGGGTCTTGACAAGGAAGTCTGACCATCTTGTAGGTGGGGCGGCCACGTGATCTTTTGACATCCCATGGGATCCAGTCGGTAATGGCTCTAGTCCAGCAGTTGTCTCCAAATCGCATTACATGTCCAGCCCATCTGATTTTCGATGCCTTGGCAAACAGGGACTGCCAATATAATGACATATTATACTATAATTAAATAAAAAACTGAAATCTTTGTTGGGAGTTCCAGTAGAGCTGGTAGGACACTTGCCTTGCACTCAGCTAACTGAGATTTCATCCCAGGCTCCCCCTATGGTCGCCTGAATCACCTCAGGAGTGATCCCTCAGCATGAGACCATTAGTAAACCTTAGCCACTGCCATGTGTGTCACAGAAACAAGCATATATCAAGTTAAATTATTTGACAATGACAGTATTTTGCCAGTCATAAGATTATACAATATTCATTCTTCCTCTCATTTTTTCCCAATTAATATGTTGTCTAATTCCATCTAAGTTGTAGCAAACTGAGAATTCATCTTTCTTTAGAGCTGCATAGATTGTTAATAACTATTTTCATGTGTTTGTTTATGTTTGTTTGGGGGCTTCTCTTGGTTCTGGGGTTGTCTATAGAATTCCTCAGACTTCGTTATGTTTCAATGATCAAACCCAGGCTGCCTGTGTGTAAAAGCATGAGCACAGTTAATCGAGTTATTTTTGGTTCAATCAGAAATGCAGGGTTTTCTGATACAAGATTCTGTGGATGAAGTTTAAGCTTTGTGAAAAGTTTCAGGTTTATTCAGAAACCTATTTTACTTTGTCCTCTCTGCCTGACTATGCTGGAACAAAAGCATTCAGCTTAGTTTGTAGAACGACTACCAGTATATGGCTTCTAAACCTCAGTTAGGAGTGGAAATAAAAAGGGCTAAAAGACATACACATTCCAGAATATATTTTTCACACACTCTAGTATTATGTTTTCCAAAAAATCATGCAATTTTATTTAATATTTATGTAAGTGTGTTGTCATAAAATATAAAGCAAACATTCTATAATTAAGAAATAAAGCTATAATATCTATTAATGGGATCAATACATCTTATAGCAAAAAATTCATTTAATAGTTTTCATACTTTTCTGTTGAGTTTAGTTCCACCATTGGAAACTCGCTGCTTTTCAATAATTTATATAATAATTTTGGATATTAAATCATACTAATTTGATTTTTTAATTGGATGCACATCCTACCTAGTAATATATTATTAATTAAACCATGTGCCAGTGTACATGAATATTAAGACGATATTAGGCAAATATCAGTCTATATGGTAAAATCAGTTCTCTCGTGTACTGTATTCTTTCAAATGTAATTTTGAATTGTTGCCAAAAAGTATAGTTTTTCTCTTTTATGAATGAACCTTGAGCAAGAACAACAGGCATAATTTAAATGAAGGCACTATGAAGAGTTAATAACACTTTAATTATTAATTATACCCACTGTCCTCCTTGAAACATATAAACTATTTCTAATTTTATAAAAGTTATTTATTGGATAAATAGGACCTATACTTGTTGAGAATTTGGTCCACTATTATTAATCCTGAAAATGTTCTTCTTAGTGATGAACTGTATAAGAGACTTTCTAATTACCCTAAGTTACATTAAGGTATTTTAATGCTTCATTAAAGTTGATGGATAGTACACACCTTTGATTATTCAGGTGCTGATTAGTTGTGAAAAACACTTACACCACCAAAGTGTCAGCTAAATAGGAGTTCACTTCCTATGATATGTTAAGGCTGTGCCTGGTAGGAATAGATAAAGTAAGTCTTAGAAGCTCTTTTAGGTATTATGAAAGTGTCAATTTTATTATCATAGTTTATTTTTTAGTATTTCCATTAACATACAGAAATTTAGACTAGGAAATCTATAAAAGGTAGACTGTTTGAATTATAAAATGTGTGAATAATAAAAATGAAAATAATGAAAGAGAATTATAGTTTTATATTTCTTCCTGTTAAAAGCATTCTAGGGGGCGGGCAATAGCCCAGCGGGTAGGCGTTGCCTGCCGCCGGCGCCGGTTTGATCCCGGATCCCATATGGTCCCCGAGCACCGAGAGTGATTCCTGAGCGCGGCCAGGGTAACCCCTGAGCATTGCCGGGTGGACCAAAAAAAAAAAAAAAAAAAAAGCATTCTAACAGACACTCTTTAAATGTCTGTTCCAAATATTTCATTTTAGTAGTAGAAAATAACTCCTTATGTTAATTCAGAAGCCCAACATAAAATACAAGAAAAAAAGACTATTAAGTTTAGTTTAAATAATATAACATTTTATAACATATTTTCTCACAGAATCTGATCGTTGACAACTCCATGGTATTCAACACTAAATGACTTATATGCAATTAAGAGTCAGCTTTTTAAATAGCTCTACCTGTAGCGTATAATCAGATACCCTATTATTTTCTATCCAGGAAATAAAGTGGTTTTCCTATGCTTTTGATACATTGTATCTGTTACAATTCAGTAGCTGAAAATTAAAATATTGATTTTCCCTAATACTGCATAGCTTCAAATGTTAAATGTCATCTATAGTAGTTATTTTAAATAAAGTTCTATATTAAGTAAAGGGTATATTCAAGTCATTTGATGATTCTGTCAGAATCACTGTATCACTGTCTTCCTGTTCATCATCGATTTGCTCGAGTGGGCACCAGTAACATCTTCATATGTCCTGTCTCATGCAAGTAGAGCCCAAGGGCACTTGCTTGCTCCAGGAACATAAAGAGCCTCAAACTATTCCATCAGGTCATGGGAATGAGGTCTATAATTGTTACTGGTATTTGGCATATCAAATACGACACGGGAAGCTTGTCAGGCTCTGCCATGCGGGTAGCATACTCTTGTAGTCATCTCTAAATCCAGCATTTATATAATAATAATAATAATATAATGATAATAATAATAACTCTGTTTATTTGTGTTCTCTCTTTCCCTGTCCTTACAAGTCTTGCCAGTGGCTTGTCGATCTTGTTTAGCTTTTCAAAGAACCATCTATTGGTTTCATTAATCTTTTGGATTTTTTTTTTTGGTTTCCAGCTCATTGATTTCCTCTCGAATTCTTATTATTTCCTTCTTTCTTCCTGGGTTGTGTGTCTTTTGTTGGTCTTTTTCTAATATTTTGAGCTGTGAAGTCAGGTTTTTATGTGGGCCCTTTCTTCTTTCCTGAAAATGTTTGCAGAGCTATGAACTTTCCTCTTAACACTGCTTTTGCCGTGTCCCATAGGTTCTTAGAGTTGGTGTCTTCATTTTCATTTGCTTCCAAGAATCTTTGGATTTCCTGTTTGATTTCTTCTATGACCCATTGGTTGTTCAGCAGTGAGCTGTTTAGTTTCCAGGTGTTTGGTTTGACTCCCTGTTTTTGTGTATGGTTAACTTCTATTTTCAGTGCATCATGGTCTGAAAATATGGTTGATCCAATTTCTATTTTTTATTTCATTGAGGTATGCTTTATGGCTCAGCATGTGGTCTATCTTGGAGAATGTTCCATGTGCACTGGAGAAAAATGCGTATTCAGCTTTTTTGGGATGGAAAGCCCTGTATATATCCTCTAACTCTCATTCTTCCATTTCTTCCTTCAGAGCCCGTATTTCCCCTGGTGAGTTTCAGTCTCATAGGTCTATTCATAGTTGATAAAGCAGTGTTGCAGTCTCCAATTATTATTGTGCTACTGTTAATATCTTCTTTGAGGTCTATTAAAATTATTTTAAATATTTCGCTGGCCCTTTGTTGGGTGCATATATGTTTAGTATTGTGATAAGAAAATGATTTTTTAAGTTGCAATTGTTCATAAAAATTGTGTCATGTTGAACTTATCTAAATCACCCTCCTATACACTAACTTACACTCTGCTCCTCTGAATAAGCAGTTCAACAAATGCATCCATTTTATCAAACTTCCTGAACTCTGCAGAGATATTTGAATTCTTCATGACACCAAAGGTAAGGAGAAAATAATGTTTGAACTATTCTGACAGCAGGGAAAGACAACACAAAGAAAAAAATTACAGACCAATCTCCCTGATGAGCACAGATGCTAAGATCTTCAATAAAATACTAGCAAACAGAATCTAAAGACTCATGAAAAGATTATACATCATAATCAAGTAGAATTCATCTCAGTAATGCAAGGATGGTTCAACATTACGCAAGTCAATCAACATAATGCATCATATCAATAACAGAAAAATAAAAATTATATGATCATATCAAGTAGGTGCAGAAAAAGCATTTGACAAGATCCAGCACCCGTTCGTGATTAAAACCCTACCAAAAACTGGGAATCAAAGGAACCTTCCTCAAGATAGTTACAGCCATCTACCAAAAGCACACAGCAAGCATCATTTTTTTTTTTTTTTTTTTTTTCATACCCGGCAATGCTCAGGGGGTTTCTCCTGGCTCTGCACTCAGGAATCACTCCTGGCGGTGCTCAGGGGACCATATGGGATGCCCGGGGATCGAAACTGGGCTGACATGGGCCGGCTGCGTGCAAGGCAAATGCCCTACCCAGCTGGGCTATCGCTCCGGCCCCAGCAAGCATCATTCTTAATGGAGAAAAATTGAAAGCCTTCTCCCTAAGATCAGGGAAGAGACAAGGTTGCCCTCTTTTACCTCTTTTATTCAATATAGTACTGGAAGTACTTGCCATAGCAATCAGAGAAGAAAAGAACATTAAGGGCATTAGATAGGCAAGGAAGAAGTCAAGTTATCACTATTCGCAGATGATATGATATTATGCCTAGAGAACCCTAAACTCTCTACCAAAAAAACTCCTAGAAAAAAATAGAAACTTATAGCAGAGTAGCAGGGTACAAAATTAATACCCAAAAGTCGGTGACTTTCCTATATAAAAATAACAAAATAGAGGAAAGTGACATAAAGAAAATTATCCTATTCACAACGGTGCCACAGAAAATTAAATACCTAGGAATCAGTTTGAGGAAGAATGTAAAGGACCTCTAAAAAGAGAACCACAAAACATTACTTCAAGAAATAAAATGGACACAAGTAAGTGGAAACACATTCCCTGCACATGGATCAGGAGAATCAACGTGGTCAAAATGGTAATACTCCCTAGAGCTTTGTACAGATTCAATGTCATCCCTATAAGGATACCTATGACATTCATCAAAGAAATTGACCAAACACTTCTTAAATTTGTATGAAACAATAAACCCCCACGGATAGCTAAAGCAATCCTTGGGAAAAAGAAGATGGGAGGCATCACCTTTTCCAACTTCAAACTCTACTACAAAGCAGTGGTAATTAAAAAAGCATGGTACTGGAATAAAAACAGACCTGTGGACCTATGAAATAGAGTTGAGTATCCTGACAACCAACCTGAAATACATGAACAATTCATCTTATATAAAGGAGCAAAAAGTATGAAATGGGCAAGGACAGCCTCTTCAACAAGTGGTGCTGGGATAAATGGGCAGCTACATGTAAAAAAAATGAACTTGGACCTCTGTCTAACACCATGTACAAAAATCAGATCAAAATGGATTAAAGATCTCAATACCAGACCTGAATCCATAAAGTACTTTGAAGTATGTGTGTGTGTGTACATATTATGATAACAATATCTAAGGTCAAGCAAAACATGGAACAGGAGGTCTTGTCAAAGGTGGACACTATCACAAATGTGTGGGAGTCAGAAACTAGGTAAGACAGAGAATGGAACAGTGTGCTAATAATTGTTGAAAGTGCTGATACCAACCTAAAACTGAGTATTAAATACAGGCAAAAAGATACACATAACAACCTCTTAATGTATGTATTGTAATCCACAATGTGGAAGGGAAGGAAGAGAGAGTGCAAGAGAGAGAGAAAAAGAGGGAAAAAAATTAAGAAAACTGCCACAGAGGCAGGCTAGGGAGGAGGGAGGGAATCGGGAACATAGGTGGTGGGAAATGGTGACTGGTGGAGGGGTGGGTGCTGGAACAATGTATGACCAAAACCAAAATATGAACAACTTATGAACATCTTTGTAATTGTATATCTGATGGTGGTATAATAAAATATTTAAGAAAAGAACCTGCCATAGAGGCAGGCTAGGGGAGTGGGGAGGGAATAGGATACGTTGGTGGTGGGAAATGGGCACTGGTGGAGGAATGGGTGCTGGAACACTGTGTGATGTTGTTGTATATCTCACGGTGGTATAATAATATATTAATCAAAAATTGAAAAAATCCTTTTCTTGCTTTGGAGCCAAAAAGAGATATGTACCTAAGCCATGTGCTTCTAAGACAGGTTGGAATTAATTAATGCCCTTACATTATTCAATAAGCAGGATATATTTTAAAATCATTAAGATGTAATTTAAATGGATGGATTATTTCAGTAAGAATTAGCAGCTAAAAATTTTGGATTATAGACTCAGACTGCCTTTTCTGGTTTAAAATCCAGCTCCATAACATTTTCCATATAACATTCCAATGATATATATATATATGTATAAATATATATTACATATATGTATAAATATATATATATATATACATATATATTATCACTTATCTTCATGTTGTTCATCGATTTGCTCAGGCGGGCACGAGTAACATCTCCTACGTCCTGTCCTAAGCACGTGTAGTCCAAGGACATCTGCTAGCTCCAGGAACACGAAGAGCCTCAAACCATTCTTTCCAGTCATTGGAATGAGGTCCACAATTGTTACTGTTTTTTGGCATATCAAATATGACACAGGTAACTTTCCAGGCTGTGCAGTGTGGGTGGTATACTCTCAATAGAAGGCTCTCATCTCATTCACTTACTGATTCAACTCAATGGGGGAAAGATCTATAAAATATGCACATAAATATTTATAAATATAGAGCACACTTCTATAATTATGTTTTCAAGGAGCTTGACCAAAAATAAATTCTAGTCCTTCAGAGTAAGCTATTTAGAAAGAGAAGTATGAGAGGGTGGAAAAGTGTGAGCAGTGGACGTGAGTAATCGTAACGGTTATTTCTAAATATTCATCTTACTATATCCCACATTATTCTGTTACTGTGCTATATCTGCTCACCTAGAGTGACCTGGTTGGATCCTGAGAAAACAGAGACTGAAGCACACAGCAGCTTGACAAAGAACAGCCTGAAAATATAGGCAAGGTGTGAATAGTATCAGTGTTTTGTCTTCTTCATATGTTAGATCAAATGTTTTATGCTATTTTAAACAAAAAAAATGAGTAGTATATTTCTTGGCTGTTCTTTAATCTGATCTGGAAGATTTTTGGAGAGGCACACACCCTAAAGGCTAGTTTATTTTTATTCAGTGTAATAATGCTCTTTGGCTTATTAATGCTATTTCTCTTAAAAATATTTGTAGAAGTAGAGATGATAATACTGTAATTCCCCTAGTTTCTATTCCTTCCAAATGACATGAATTTAGTGTCACTTGATTATAGTGTAATGAAGCTTAGCCACATTACTTTTATTTTAATGTGTGGAAATAAATTCATTTTTGATTGTTAACTTACGTGCCAAAGTTTTAAAAAAGTAAAATGCTGAAGTAGAATAACTAAATTGTTCTTACTTTAACTCTCTAAGTGATTCATTTTTCATGGTTAAAAAAAGCTATAAATCTAAAAACTATATTCCAAAATAACAAATATAGTAGGTATAAATATATAACTCATATTTTCACTCTGCTGTCAAAAAAATTACTCTTTTGATAGTAGTCATTTAAGGCACTGACAACCAAGTTGATGTTTCTGCTTTGTAATATTTCATGGACAATTATTATTAAAATTGTTTCCTAAAATTGGGTTTCCAATATAATTTTATATTTGTCTCATGCAAGAGAAATTCCATCTCAAAATCTGACATAAACATAATTCTCTTCTCAATAGACTGTAAAATCAAACCTCAGAACCTCAAACTAAATATTCAGCAATGTTTTGAAATCTGTCAGTGGTTAGCTCAATATTTTCAGTGGCATTTTTCTAAATATTTAGAGTAAATATTTCTGAAAAGTATTTTAATGAATTTATCATTGTCAGGTTTCTTTTCACTCTTTATGAAAATTGACTTATATAAGGAGATTTGCACCTTTGTAAATAACTATTTAGAATTATGCTTAATTAATGAAAATTCACTTTTAAAATGATTTTTGTCATTTTGAAATAATCTTAAAATGAAAAGAGAGCTGCAAAAACTTTATACCGGACATCTAACATTGCTCATCTGCTGTGTTAATAATATACACAACCACAGAAGCATCAAAGTATGAAAACTCATTCAGTATGCAGGTTTTCTTTCATTGAACATTAACCAGTCATTTGCTCTAGTTTTCCCTGGGGCTATGCCCAGCTGTTCTGAGGTTATACTCCTGACTTGGTTCCTGAGGGTAACTCCTGGAGGTGCCTGGTGGAGGGGACCTTGGGGGGACATGAAGATCTAAGTAGGTACTGTGATATGCGAAGTTCTTCTCTAGTCCTTTGAACTATCCCCCCTGTTTCATTTTTGATTTATTTCTAGAGTGAGTGACATCATATATTATTTGCTTTCATCCTTGTATCTTATTTCACTTAGCATGACATTCTCCATTCTATCCATGCTTTAACAAAGAGCACAATTTTGTATTTTCTCATAGTTAAGTAATATTTTATTGTGTGTACTTGCCAGAATTTATTTTTTCACTTGTTTGTCTTTGGGCACTTGAGTTATTTCCAGATCTTTGCTACTGTAAATGCTGCTGAGATGAACATAGGCATTCATAAATCTTTTTGAATGATTGCTTTTTGTGTCTTTATATAGATAGTGAGAAATGGAATTGCTGGAGTGTGATACTTATATTTTCTGAGTAGAAATTTTCTTGTTTTCTTAAGGAAATGAAGAAGTCTATGTTGTTAGAAAAATTAATAATAGTTTGTTAACCCCAAAATCCTCATCAGCATTTGCTTTTTTCGCCATTTTTAAAAGGTATTTTCATTTTGGTATGTGATGAAATCTCATTACTAACTGCACTTCACTGATCATTAGTGATGATGAGCATTTTTTGAGATGTTAGCACCTTTTGTAGAAGAGAATTTCCTTTCTGAACTTTAAGGTATTTAGCTCATTTGTCATAAAAATGACTGTTCATATATCTGAGAGCGTATTTCTTCACTCAATTCTGTTTCATTAGTTTGAGAGTGTGAATTATTTCATTGCCACATCGGTTGAATTGTGATAATTTCAGATAATAGTCTAAATTCTCGGGACTTGATATATTCTATCTTCTTCTATCTAAGGATATTTTGATTCCTCATCTGCCATATGACTACATATAAACTTTATTTTCATTTTTTTTCTGTTGCTCTGATGATTATCATAGCAATTTTAATCAAGATATACTGAATCTTTTTTTTTCCTTTTTGGGTCACACCCGGCAATGCTCAGGGGATACTTCTGGCTCTGCACTCAGGAATTACTTCTGGCGGTGCTCAGGGGACCATATGTGATGCCGGGGATCAAACCCAGGCCGGCATGGGCCGGCCGCTGCAAGGCAAACGCCCTACCTGCTGGGCTATCGCTCCGGCCCCATGTGTGTATATATATATATATATATATATATATATATATATATATATATATATATATATATATATATATACTGAATCTTTGCAATAGTTTGAGTAGATGGTCATTTTTGCATGGTTAATTCTCACCATATAGGATTACGGGATATTTTCCTATTATCTTGGTACTCTTAACTATTTCAATACTGTTTGAATTTGCATTATTTTCCTGTGAGTGGTCTTAGACAAAAGACTTTCAAGTAATTTTTATCCATGAATTATATTTGCTATGAATTAAGAAACTTTTCTCTAATCTTCCATTTCAGAAATAGCTAAAAAAA
This sequence comes from Cryptotis parvus, assembly GCA_021461705.1. Taxonomy (NCBI): domain Eukaryota; kingdom Metazoa; phylum Chordata; class Mammalia; order Eulipotyphla; family Soricidae; genus Cryptotis; species Cryptotis parvus. Next base: position 13,484 of record JAJIBD010027859.1, read on the forward strand.
TAGGTAGCTTGGTTTTATGTAAAGTATTATTAGAAACCTGTATTACGTATTCACCACCAGGATCTCACCATTCTACAAAGAAGTGATCATTGATATCAAAAGAGGGATTCGGAAGGGTGATACCATTTCACCAAAACTCTTTAGTGCCACCCTCAAGAACGTCATGCAATAATTAGAATGGGAAGGAATGGGAGTGAAAATAGATGGACAGCAACTACACCACCTCCGCTTCACTGAAGATATCCTTCTAATAACACCAAACATTAGCCAAGTGGCACAAATGCTGGTCCACTTAGACCGAGAATGTGGAAAGATAGATCTACAGCTGAATCTCAACAAAACTGTGTTCATGAGAAATGAACTAGTTCCAGAGGCCCCATTCACTGTCAATGGAACAAACATCTCTGAGTGCAGCAGTTATGTGTAACTAAGTCTAGAAGTTAACATGATGAACACCCTAAAACCTGAGCTGCGCAGGAGGGAAGAGAGTGGCATGGAATGCCTTCAAAAGCATTGAAAAAATACCTAAAAGGACAAAGAACCTCCGGCTCCAGGCACATCTCTTCAACTCCACCGTTCTCCCTCCACTAACATAGGCATCAGAGACCTGGGCCCTAGGAAAGCAGGATGAGAATACTATTCTGGTCTCCCAAAGAGGAATAAAAAAAGCTATGTTTGGAATATCACACTTCACTCAAGTGAAAGAGTAATCTGGAGCTCTGATCTCTTTCACTGTTACAGAGTCAGGAACTCTGTCTCGTTTGACCTGATACTAAAAGCATGTCTCATCTTATAAAAATTGACATAATTTATATATTCTGTTGTATTTATCTTATCTCCAAACTATCTCATAGTATGACTTTGTAAAAATTCCCAGTTGATATAAAACATAAGTGAATATAAATAAGATTTTTAATTCATGAAAATTTTTATTTTGTACAGAATTATTTTCTTTTACTATCTAAAATTTATTAATTGATCATCGACTCTACACACTGGAAATAAGTTCATTCAAATCTTGTTGTGAATTGTTAATATAAAGTACCTGAATACTGCAATAACAATTATTCAAATCATAAACTGATTTTAATGATTATGCTTTATTCCTGATACAGATACAGAAGCAGGTACAACCCGGCAGAGCAGATACCAGCTTTCCCGTTGAACCCACTGCACTCCACGGACCATGAGAGCGACTTCCAGCCCAAGCCCACCCTCCCGATAGAGCCTCAGAAAATCCCAGAGGAACCCCCACACCATGCTGGCAGCGATCTTCATCATCCACACTTCACAGCATGTAAGATGCTGTGGATATTACACCCAATCTCTTGGGAGATTAAGCCCAAGAGATTAAGCCAATCTCCAGCCCAGCCAGGCTTCTCAGAAACCCAAAACTACAGAGATAAACCCTTCAGAGACCCACCCTTCAGAGGAGAGTATTTAAAGCCCAGGAAGGCTTGAGCCACAGATGCAGATATACCCGGCAGAGCAGATACCAGCTTTCCCGTTGAAAGCCCTGCACTCCACGGACAACAAAGGCTACTTCCAGCCCAAGTCCATGAATATTCTATCAACCCCTCTGAGAGAGCACCGCAAGCTACTGAGAGTATACTGCCTGCATGGCAGAGCCTGGAAAGCTGTCCAATGCATATCTGGTATGCCAAAACCAATAATACAAATGTTTATCTTCCTGACCCTGAAAGAGCCCTTAATATGGCAGCACTAAGAAATGCGAACAAACAGTGCCTGATAAAATTTCACAGTCAACCTAGGCTGCCAAAATGAAGAAGGACTAAAATGACTGTCTGTACTTTCAATACACACACACTGGCGTGGAAGCATATACTGAGGATCTGATGGTGCAAGCACAAAAGATCAAGAATGACATCATTGGTCTGACTGAGAAGAGGAGGCATCAATTGCATCATGCTGTATTTTACACCAGAAGAGAACTGTTCCTCAGAACATGCGACAAAAGAGGCATTGTTGTGTTGGTGTCCTTGTCAACACGAACATGGCCATCAACATTGACTTATTTGAATGCCTAACAAACCATTTAGGATGATTATACTTGAAGAGATGTGGCCCACTACCAGCAATTTTTATCTTAGTCATCTATGCACCAACATCCACATACAAGGAAGAAAACATTGACAAATTCTACATGGAATTGGAGGAGTTCTATAAAAAGATCACACCTTCTATAAGATCATTGTCGGGTTTTTAATGCCAAGATAGGACCAAGAAGATCTGCCGAAGAAATCCACATCAGGACCAATGGCCTAGAATGGAATGAACAGGGTGAGAGACTGAGTTCATCAAGTCCACCAAGACCATTCATGGAAACTCACATTTCCAGAAGGCTGAAGTGAAATGTTGGACACGTGAATCTCCAAGTGCATAGTTCCACAATGAAATTGACCACATCATCTTCAGTTGAAGGTTATGCCTGTGATGTTACTGTCATCCCAAAATTCCAAACAGGATTGACCACCATCGCCTTCATGCAAAATTATACTTCATGCAATGGGGAGAAAAGGCTGCAAAGTTTAAGAAGAGAACTCCCAGAAAGACCACCAACTAGAAACTCTTTGGCATCAGTGCGGCAACAAGGGAAGACACCTTCATTGAGAACATTGGCGAAGAACACAACTGACTGGTTCAGCACATGCATGATTGTGCGAAGAATGCTGAGAGAGAAAAAAACCCCCAAAACAAGCCTGTCTTCATAAACTCTCGAGTTCATTCGCCAATGTGGCAAGGCAGGAGCCTAAGGCAGCCAAATGATAATGTCCAAGCTTGCAAAAGCAGTGCAGAGAAGAGATGAAGGAAGACCTCAAAGAGAGATCAGAAATACTGTAAGATGCAGCAGAAGCCGGAAAAAGCATTTGCAATGCTCACTTGTCCTTCACCAACTATAAGACCAAGATGACTGCACTCCAACCCGCTGATGGATCTAACACATCTTACAGAAAGGCAACTGAGAAGATTATCCATGACTTATACTCAGATCTCTTTGATAGCCACATCCACCTGCCAAAATACCAAATTCCACAGAATGGATATTTCATTCACAACATTCTCCCTTCTGAAATCCATCATGCTATTTCATCAGTAAAAGAAGGGAATAGCACCAGGCCCAGACAAAGTCAGACCTCGAACACCTGAAAAATCTGCTGTCAGTACTCATCAATACACTAGCTTGGCTCTTCACACACTACCTGTCTGAATGCAAGGTGCCCTCCTAATGGAAAACCAGCAGGACAGTTCTACTCCTCAAGAAGGGAGACATTTATGGCATTGGCAACCATCGCCCCATCTGCCTATTGTCTGTCATCTACAAGCTGTTCACTAGAGTTATCCTGAACAGGTTTGGCAGAACATTAGATGAAGGACAACCATGTGAGCAAGTTGGCTTCCAAAAAAAGGATTCAGCAAAATTGACCATATCCACACATAACCAAGCTCATTGAGGTTTGTAGGGAGTTCAAGATGCCACTCTGTCTCCAATTCGTTGATTTAAAGAAAGCCTTTGATTCTATGGAGACTGAAGTGATTATCAAAGCGCTAGCCAAACAGAGTGTTCAAACCCAGTACATCAAGATCCTCCTGAGCTATATTACGGATTCACCACTAGGATCTCACCATTCTACATGGAAGTGATCATTGATGTCAAAAGAGGGATTCGACAGAGTGATACCATTTCACCAAAACTCTTCAGCGCCACCATTGAGAATATCTTGCGACAATTAGAATGGGAAGGAATGGGAGTGAAGGTAGATGGCCGGCAAATACACCACCTCCGCTTTGTAGATGACATGATTCATTAGAACACCAAACATTAGCCAAGAGGCACAAATGCTTTTGACTTCATCCAAGAATATAGAAAGTAGGTCTCCAGCTGAATCTGAACAAATCTATGTTCATGAGTAATAAACTACTTCCTGAAGCCCCATTCACTTTTAATGGAACAGACATCTCTGAATGCAGCAGTTATGTGTACCTAGGATAGAAGTCAACATGATGAACATCCTAAAACTTAAGCTGCACAGGTGGAAGAGAGCAGCATCGAATGCCTTCAAAAGCATTGGTGGAATAGCTAAAAGGATCAAGAATCTCTGGCTCCGGGCACATCTTTTTGGACTCCACCATTCTCCCCTCATTAACATATGCCTCAGAGACCTGGGCCCCTACGAAAGCAGGATGAGAATCCTATTCAGGTCTCCCAGAGAGGAATCAAAAGAGCTATGCTTCGAATATCACACCTCACTCAAGTGAGAGAAGGAATCCAGAGTTCCAACGTTGTGATTGTTCCAGAGTCAGTGACGCTGTCTTGTTTGCCAAGGCATCGAAAATCATATGGGCTGGACATGTAATGTGATTTGGAGATGACCACTGAACTAGAACCATTACCAACTGGATCCAATGGGATGTCAAAAGATCACGTGGCCGTCCACCTACAAGATGGTCAGAATTCTTTGTCAAGACCCTGGAAGGAACCCCTTGAGGCTTTTAATATTCCTGAAGCAACCAGATGCCATTGGGTTACAGTGGCACATTATAGGGTCAAATGGAAATGTTACTGGCACCCGCTCGAGCAAATAGATGAATAATGGGAATCAAGTGATCAAGTGATCAATTGATGCTTTATTCCTGATACCATCTCTTTAAAGCATTAGAAAGCCTCTATTAATGTGTCTCTATTTCTGTGGGCTCTGTCACTGAAAATTTTGATCATTTTACTTTGAGTGGTAGAAATTTAGCTAATGATGAGCATAGTAAAAAACTCCAGGGTTAAATAATAAAAAAAACAATCATTCTCTTTTTAATACTTCCCTATTTTTTGATAAACCATGGTTTGCAATACTGCCAATGATAGCATCTTGAATACTATGTTCTATTAGAACACGCATCATTGGGGGCTGTTTTCTTCTTGTCTCAGGGCTCTCTCCCATCCCCTGCCATATCATATAAGCTCATTTTCTAGACCAACATTCCTATTCTGTTACTTATATTTATTTGCTGTTCCCTTATATTCTTTTATTTCCCATTTGTTTATTCATATTCCATACATCCTTTGTCTGTTCTTCACTTTATGGATGCCTTACTTAATATGATTTCATCTAGTTAAGCTATTTGAATACATTTTATGGTTCTGTCTTTTGTGAGGCCTGACTAGCATTTCACTGATTAATCATTCTCTTGACTCCTAATTTATAATGTTGCTATAAGCACTCAGACACTTACTATTTAGGGTGACCCTAAGTCAGCTTCTTCTTTCTAGGTGAAAATTATTGCTACTGGCTGCTAAATCATTTTTTGAGTTAGGTATAAGAATCCCATCATCAGTAACTCAATAGCTCTTCACTATTCTTTGTTACTTATCTGTATTTCATAAAGGTTGTGTGTATAGCAGATGTGTGCATTTTTCAAATGTAAAAACTTTTAAACCACTAAGAGAGAAGAGCAGAAATACTGGCCAATACAGAGAAGCCAGGAAAAGCATTTATAAAGCATGCCTGTCCTTCGCCAACAATAAGACCAAGGTGACTGCCCTACGACATCCTGATGGATGTATCACATCTTCAAGAAAGGCAATGGAGAAGATTATTCATAAATTCTACTCAGATCTCTTTAATAGCCACATCCTCCTGCCCACATATCAAATTCCGCAGGATGAATATGTCATTCTCAATGTTCTCCCTTCTGAAATCCCACATGCCATTTTGTCAGTAAAGAAGGGAACAACACCAGGCTTAGTGAAAGTCAGACCTGAACACCTGAAGTATCTGCCTTCAGTACTCATCAATACACTGGTTCGGATCTTTAAATGCCACTTGTCTGAATGCAAGGTGCCCTCCCAATGGAAAACCAGCAGGGCAGTTCTACTGTTCATGAAGGGAGACATTTATGACATTGGCAAATATTGCTCCATCTGCCAGTTTTCCATCATCTACAAGCTGTTCACTCGAGTCATCCTGAACAGAATTGGCAGAACATTAGATGAAGGACATCCATGCAAGCAAGCTAGCTTCCAAAAAGAATTCAGCACAATTGACCATATTAACATGTTAACCAATCTCATTGGTGTTTGTAGGGAGTACAAGATGTCACTTTGTCTCATGTTCATAGATTTAAGAAAGGCTTTGACCCTGTTGAGGCTGAAGTGGTCATCAAAGTCCTAGCCATACAGGGCATTCAAACCCAATACATCAAGGTCCTTCGTGAGCTCTATTATGGCTTCACCACCAGGATCTCACCATTCTACAAGGAAGTGATCAATGATGTCAAAAGAGGGATTCATCAGGGTGATGCCATTACACCAAAATTCTTCAGTGCCACCCTAGAGAACTTCATGTGACAATTAGAATGGGAAGGAGGGGCCGGAGCGATAGCCCAACGGGTAGGGCATTTGCCTTTCATGCGACTGGCCTGTGCCGGCCCAGATTCAATTCCCAGCATCCCATATGGTCCCCAGAGCACCACCAGGAGTAATTCCTGAGTGCAGAGCCAGGAGAAACCTCTAAGCATTGCTGGGTATGTCCCAAAAAGCCAAAAAAAAAAGAATGGGAAGTTGTGGGAGTGAAGATAGACGGTCAGCAACTAAACCACCTCTGTTTCGCTGAAGACTTCATTCTAATAACACCAAACATTAGCCAAGTGGCACAAATGCTGGCTGACTTCTACTGAGAATGTGGAAAGATAGGTCTACAGCTGAATCTCAACAAAACTATGTTCATGAAAAATGAACTAGTTCTAGAGGTTCCATTCACTCTCAATGGAACAAACTTCTCTGAATGCAGCACTTCTCAACCTAGGTTGAGAAGTCAACATGATGAACGACCTAAAACCTGAGCTGCACAGGAGGAAAAGAGTGGCATGGAATTCCTTCAAGAGCATCAAAGAAATAGCTAAATGGACAAAAAACTTCTGGCTCAGTGGACATCATTCAACTCCACCATTCTCCCTGCATTAGCATAAGCCTCAGAGACATGGGGCCTATGAAAGCAGGATGAGAACGTTATTCAGGTCTCAAAAAAAGTAATCAAAAGAGCTCTGCTTGGAATATCATGCCTCACTTAAGTGAGAGAAGTAATCCTGAGTTAAGACCTCCATCAATGATCCAGAGTTAGGGACTCTATCTCGTTTGCCAAGTCATCGGACGTCAGATGGGCTGGACATGTAATGCAATTTGGAGATGACCGCTGAACTAGAGCCATTACCACTGGATCCCACGAGACATCAACTGATCAAGTGGCCGCCTATCTACCAGATGGTCAGACTTCTTTGTTAAGATCCTGAATGGTTTGAGGCTCTTCATATTCCTGAAGCAAGCTTATGCCATTGGTTACACTGGCATGTGATAGGGTCAAATTGAAATTTTACTGGAGCCTGATTGAGCAAATCAATGAATAATGGGATGTCAAATGATCAAGTAATCAAGTGATCAAAAACTTTAGCACATCAGCGTATAAATCAAATTTTTATTATTTAAATTCACTTGTAGTACTTATTATGGCTTGTCTTCCCAAGGTTCATCAATTTGACCAAGTGGGCACCAGTAACATTTGCATACATCCTGTCACATGCTAGTGTAGCTCTTGGGCATTGCTCGCTTCAGGGACATGAAGAGTCAAACCATTCCTTCAACTCATGGGAGTGAGGTCTATAATTTTTATTGGGATTTGGCAAATCAAATACTACACAGGTAGCTGGCCAGGTTCTGCTGTGTGGGTGGGATACTCCTGTAGTAGTCTTTCATCTTGTGCATTTATTGTTGAACTGTGAGCTCACAAAGTGGCTGTGCAAGAAGGGCAAGATCAGCTTTCCTACTAGCTGGAACTCTGACGAGCTGTGAAGTCTGGTTGTTGAAAATGGTGCTCTCAAGGTATGGGGCATCCTCTGCCTTCTTGCAACGGTCTGCTGGAATGGTGGGCCAAGGCTACAACCTGCCTTCCTTCCAGGGAGCTTCATGATCATCTGGGCACAGAGAAAGCCGGTAGCAGCTCTGTCGCGTGTATTTGAGTCTCTTGATCAGGCATACCCTGGCTTGAAATAGATGGCTTTAGGGTGGCACTCTGAGGAGCAGAGCTTGTGATCACTTTTTCTGCTGGGTGGAGCTGTGAGGAGCTTTTGAGTCCGGATGTTAAAAATGCAGTCATCACAATGTGGGGGTTTCTCTGGCTTCTTTCAAGGCTCTTAATTATTTAAATTAAGGAACATACTTCCTAAGCTTTAACTGTAACTTAAGTAGATAATCGTAAGTTAGTATTTTAGTTATTTAAAAATTTATATATATGTATTTAATTAAAGCAATTTGATTTACAAGTTATACTTGAGTACCAGGCATACAATGTTCAAACACCCATCGCATGCCAGCACTACCTTTACTTCACCTATTTCCTCAGATAATCACCTTCCCCTATCTGTCTTCTTAGCATATTTTAAGTTTAGTTTGGGTATCCTGATTTCAGTGTTTTGTACATTTACCATTACATCTCAAATTCACTAGGTTAATTTGATAGCAAACTCCATGCCCCTAATACTTTCACCTCTTCTTCCTCCCCCACAATATTTTTTCTCCCCTGCCCCTCTTATTTCTTATTTCTATAATCTAGGGCTCAAGAATAATCTAGGTATCATAATAAAAATTTAAAATCTATCAAGAAATGAAATGTCTTCCAAATTAACATGGTTATAAACAGTAATAATTTTGTACATTACAAACTAAAAGACAGTAAAAATTTAATTGCTTCTGTTAAAGATGTAGCTCATGAGTTAGGGGCACACAGATAGAATGTTCATAGCGCCAGGTTTGAGTCACATACTTTGTGCTTCATCCAGAATAAACAGGTATTACTCTGGTCTTCCCTAAACTTGGTGGATTTGGTAGTTCAGCTGTAGGGCATGAGTTAAGTCACTATATCAGGTTTTAGAACTAACCCATCTAGTCAACTAAACTTAGAATATATGCTCATCCGTAGCTCTTGAGCATTGCTTACTAGGCAAAAACAAATTTTTTAATGAAAAAATTATTTCAGAACTTGCATATCAATTAAGTGAATTAGTTGAGGTGGTAGTGTACTCTAATATAAACAGAAAAACCTAGAACAACAGAAAATTTATTGCAAGGACATTTATTGCAAGCTAATTTCTCATCATTTGTTAAATAGTGAATATAACTCAGCTATTATGGTCTTGAGATCCATGTGAACAGAATGAGGCAGTTTTTATAATTAGAGTGATGTAAATTATGTTATTAGGAGAAATAGGGAGAATGAGATAAGATACACATCAGACAAAATAATTAAGAAGGAATCATAGAGTAAATAGTGAATATTCAGAATATAAACACTTCATCTAGGAAGAAATTAAAATCATTTCTCACAGTGAGTGCTTAATAAACATTGGTAGAATGTGTTGAGAAATATCATTATGGCCTAAAACAAGTAATAATCCTATGATTTCATTATGGTAAAGAACAAGATTGATAGAGTTAAAAAGTAATTATTATACATGACTTAACTCTTTATCATTGTGTATTATTGGTGTCAGTAGTTACTCTATCTCCTGCAAGAAAGGGGAGTGTATTATGGTTTCGCCATCTGTTATTTTGAACAAGTAACTTTGTCTTTTTTGCTTGTTTTCTATTTTTCTATTAGAGATGATCAGCCTCTAATTTTCAAAATGCTTACTTTTCATCTTGTCATCTGTTTTATTTTATTTGCTGCTAATATGAATTTCCTTCTCTTTGACTTAAAGAATAATAAAAAACTACTGTGAGAAAAACGTATTCTTCATTGCTGATCTAGAACATACCATTCATTATACAAAAATCCCCAAGTAACATTTATGTATCTAAACATACACACTTTCTCTGCTTCACAGTTTGCCTTCTTTCTCTTATCTGTTAGACACACATATACACAAACATTTCATTTTTCACAAGTCAATGCAGCATTAAAATTTTTGATGATTTTTCTAAAGTAAACTAGAAAATATAAACCTTAAATTTGAATTTAGGTTCTTACATTAGACATTGATAATTCAAAATTAGATTACACATCACATGTCCTTCTACTAACAATTATGGACCTCAATTTCATGACCTGAAGAATGGTTTGAGGCTCTTCCTGTCCCTGGAGCAAGCAGATGCTCTTTGACTACACTTGCTTGTGGCAGGATGCGTGGAGATGTTACTGGTGCCCGCTCAAGCAAATTGATGAACAACAGGAAGACACTGATACAGTGACAGTGATGTCCTTCAACTACAATAGTGTTTTCTTTCCCATAAGCAACTTTCCTAATAAGAAATACTTTGTGTTTTTGTTACTGTTGTTCATCATAAATTCTATGTAGATAGGTTATTCCATTCCCCATTATCTTTTGTTCTAATTGTGGGGCCTACTTGAAATCCCTCAGTGGTTATACCTGACTTTGTCCTTAGTTGCTAAACGTGGTGGTGCACAGATCTGTGAGGTACCTGGATTTCAACAATTTTCTCAACTGTAGCATCATGTTAGGCAAACACTGTAAACTTGGTACTATAGCCTTAGTATCTTCCTATTACTTTTTGTGGGGTTTGTATGTTTTGTTTTGTTTCTGGGCCACAGTCACCAGTGCTTTTGACTTACTCCTGCCTCTTTGCTAAGGGACAATTCCTCATAGAAATTCATCAACCATATGTGGTATGAGGGTTTGAAACTTGTTATTTTATGTGCTAGGAGAAGCTTTACTACAATCTTTGACTCTTCTCTTTACTCATTATTTTTTACATATAATAAGTGTGCCATGTGTGGAGAAAGTAAAAAGAAAAAATTAGTGAATATAAATAGAAATGAAGGATTTTATTGGCATGGATTAGTGAGAGAGATGAATGGACCAAATGTCTGGAAAAGATAATCATAAACAAGGATGCAATTTGTGGAAAAAAGGTGAACTTACTTCTCTAATGATAGGAGCTTCCTGTCTCTGCAGGTGGCTTTTATAGCTTAAGATAAGACACATATTTCTGGTAATGAATTATTTATCAAATATTGTTTTTAAACTTCAATACTTCACATTTGCAGAAAGTATTCCAAAGGTACTCCTTAACATAAGTCAACATTTTGGCTAGAAATATCTGCAAAATGCTTTTTCACCAACTTAAGATGATTTCATTTATAAAAGAATTGATATGCCATCAGTAAAGATGGTTGAGCTGACAAAGACCAGACTTACTCCCAGGATGAAAATATATGTAACTGCTTTATTGCACAATCCATCAGAATATATTGATCTCAATTTTTTCTCCAATCACAGCCTTATATCATGCTTCACTGAATCTCCCTTTCATTCTTCTTTAACTATGTTTTAGGCTCTTTTTATTACTTTGCTCAAACTCAGTAATGTAAGTGACATAGTGGACTTTTAAAATCTACTCCAGGACCAGTCATTCCCTTTTCTCCATCCCAGTAGTCAGAGGAAACTGAATAATAGGATTGAGAATCTTAAAAAAAACACTGCCCATTCTGCTTTCTCTCTTCTTTGCATTGCATGTTTATACGGGAAGGAGTCAAAGATCTGAGAGAAAAGTGCTTTCTACATAAATAGACTTTCAGTAGAGACTTTATTCTTCTTATCCACTATAGCAATGGGAAATTTCCTCATCTGTCACATTTGAATCAAGTGCAGTGCTAGTTGCTCTAAGCTTTTCCATTTCTTTGTTTTTCTACACTAAACTACTATTTGTCCACAATCTAATAGTGTAAGATTGCTCAGTATTTATATATATATATATATATATATATATATGTATATATGTATATATGTATATATGTATATATAGGAGATTTTGACTAAGAATAGAAATTTCCATCCACATGCTTGCTTCATTATTTTATATTATAATGATATAATATATGTCATAACCCTTATATTTTTTTTTTTATCATTTAATATTTTTAATGATCCACAGCCAGAGGGGCAGCAGCTCGCACCTTGGCAGCTGACTGATTTGAGTTGACTGACCACCCTCCACAATGACCCCAACTCTCTTATCTCCTGTTCCAGAGGGCAATCCAGTTTAAAGTTTGCATGGTTTACATTACAAAGACAGTTCACATTCATTGCACAGGACTTAGGAATAATAGGAAGGAGAGGACCAAGAACCAAAAGCCTGCAGGGGGTGCTATCTAGGTAAGATGAGATGAACAAAAGAACACATTACAGTTGCTAATGCAGCCTTCAGGACTAGCCCATGATGGCAAGGACATGTCAGACAGAAGAACAAGAAAAACCTGTTTTCTGCCTAATTTTAAGCATTGTCCTTCAGACTCCATCTTTTGCTAGGTATAGCCAACAAGGAAATGTGCAGAGACATGACCTAGGATAGCCTTGTCTGTGTAACTGCAGCTTGATTTACAGACTCACTAGGGAATTCTACATACTAACTTTATTGGGAGACAGTCTGCCAGAAGACCCCATGTATCTGTTAACAGGCAGTATCCATATTTCATAATCATTTGTTTTCAGTTTTATTTCGTGGTGGCAATTTTGAATAAGGTTGATCCTACTCAATGTAACATAAAACATTAAAGCATAGAAAATAGCATTTCAAAGAAATCACTGTATCACACTGTCTTCCTGTAGATCATTGATTTGCTCAAGCAGGCACCAGTAACATCCCAATACACCCTGTCACCATGAGAGATAGCCCAAGGGATCTGCCCACTTCAGGAACATAAAGAGCCTCAAACCATTTCATCAAGCCATGGAATGAGGTCTATAATTGTTACTGGTATTTGGCATGTCAAATACGACATGGGTAGGTTTCCAGGCTCTGCCGTGTGGATACATATATTTGTAAATATATTTTCCAAAGTTCCCTAGGAAGTCATACTTTGATATTACTGTCGCAATTAGAATATTTTCCCAAGGAGCTTGAGTATTTGTACAGTGAGCATTGCACTTATTTGCTCTGGTGTGATTGGTCCTAGTTCAATCCTAGCACCCTATATGGCCTCCCTAGCCCACCTGGAGTGATCAAGGAGCACAGAGCCAGGAGTAAGTTCTAGCACTGCTTGGAGTGGCCCCAAAACAAAACAAAGAGGGCAGGAGTGATAGCACAGTGGGTAGGGCGTTTGCCTTGCACACTGCCGGCTCGATTTCAATCCTTGTCTTCCCATATGATTCCCCATGCCACTGCCAGATGTAATTCCTGACAGTAAGCCAGAGCAAATAAATAGAGGACTCTATTGACGTCAGCAGACAAAAGAAAGCACGCCTCAAATACGTGCTAAATCTTTATGGTCTATGCTGATATGATTAGACATGTATATGATTATAAATCCTACCTAGAAAGGATGATAGAGAAGTAGCTCAAGAAGCAACAGATGGCTCAAATAAAGTTCCATTTTCTCTAAGTTCAAAATGGAAAATCGAGATCATATGATACAATTGAAGTGTCAGGAAGATAGTTTGTGTCACACACACTCAGGAAGCTAGAGCCTACACTAACGTATAATCTCAATTTGCTTTCCAACTTGGGGAGTAGACACCCAACACCAAAAAAAGTGACGTATTGAATAATATCTTTTTATTTGTATATCTCACGGTGGTATAATAAAATACTTAAAAAAATAAAAAAAATACCCCGATCTTAAAAAAAAGTGACGTATTACATATTCAAATTCAATTTACTTTAGAAGAAGTTAAGTGAAACCTGTAAATTGATTTTGAATGTGTTTCTGGTATCAAAGTGGATGAAATCCTCAAATGAAGAAATGAAGTTCTCTGAATGATGAGCTCAAAAATAAAGAAAGTCACATTGTAAAGAAATAAACTGCCATGAGGAAGAGTCCAGTACTATAGAAAGAAAACTAGAACTTTATGAAAATGAATAAAATAGAGAACTCACTCAAAGAATAATTGTAAAAGACTAACACTGAAAAAATATGAAATTACAAGTTTAATTTATTTTATCATAGATAATTAAAAAAAACCTTTATACGAGTTATAAAATGAAAAGCATGGTAATTACCAAAATGTTCAAGTGTGTAGAATCACAACTTATTTTTGTTAATAAGACCTACATTATAAATGCTGTAACAATTTCAAAAAATTGAAAATAGGAAAATTATAAAAGTGTAGCTAAAGAAATCTGAGAAAATTTAAAAAAGAGGAAGTGAATATATTATAAAAATTAAATATAATTTTAGGTGTCTTGTAGGTTTATATACAATATTGATTCTTTACATTGTACATGAATCCTCTATCATAAATATCTAATCATTGTTATGTATTAAGGATCTGAGATATATATTCATATACATGTACATATATAAATATAGTTTTATCTGTTCACATGATATAGAAATGAAAATAATTTCAGTTAGAGAAAATAAAATAATTTTCTAAACTGACAGAAAATTTGCATAATATAATCACTTGAAGATTAGACTGGTAACCTGAAGAGAATAAGGCCAGATAACAAAGAGTTAATAAGTGCAGAGTAGAAATGTTTAAAAGGACTTTAAGAATCATGAGAAAAACAAGTTCACTGCAACTTTCTGACTGCCAAGATTTGGAATTTTACCATCCATCAGGTGTTCCTCAAAGCTCTATCAAGATACAAGACAAGACAGAACTGATTGATAAAGAGTTGAACAGAGCCAAGGAGCAAGTACAGCAGGTAAAGTGCTTGCCTTGCACAGAGCCTTCCGGGGGTTCATTCTCCAAAGCACATATGGTCCCATGAGCCTTGCCAAGAGAAACCCTTGAGCACTGCCATGAGTGTCCAAACACTCCACAAATATATCAGAACATTAACTTCGTTGATTATATAAAACTTTCAATTATATGTAAGTTTAGAAAAAAAATCTGACACTTGATTTTTTTTCTTAGTGATCTAACCAATTCATATTCACAAAAGAAAAGGTAAAAGTCAGTCGAGCATATGGTCAACAGATGAAGAGAAAATTCTCGGCAATATCAGCACCCTCTGTTGATAAAATATCACAATATCATTGTGAAGACAGTGTGAAATTTTTTGTTCTGAGTGCAAAGAAATTCATCATGAAGACTACTTCATAGTCTCCACACACTGAGCAATGATTTTAAAGGCCAGTAAAAGTAATTCTACAGTACCGAAAGCAGAAGACTGAGTTAGGGTTTTGGCCATCCATCCATCTTCATAATAAAAAGGCATAATAAAAGTGGGACCCTGTACTTATAAGGCCCTCTCTGAGTACCCATTTTGCTTTTTCATTTCTTTCTTCTTCCTTTAACTTTCTTTTTTTCATTATTCTCTTATTTCTTATTTTTATTATTTTGGTTCTATTCTTTTTCTTATTTTGTTGTTCTGGGAATTGAACTCAGGACTTCACACATGCAAGGAAGGTACTCTACACATAGCTAAATTTTAATTCCCTTTTCTACCATCCTATGGTAGAAATAGCCTATCATGCATATTCTGAGGGTGGAATATCTTTATAATCACAGTGCTAATAATATGCTACATGGGGGCATAATGAGCAAAAAGTCACTTAGCACTTAGAAACCCCTGTCTTCTAGGTGCACTTTGTTCCACTTACCCAGGCACACTAAAGGATTTTTAGACCATGATGTTTATAACTTCTTGGCAGAAGAGGGTGCTCCTAAACCCAGAGCAAGTTTTATGTCTTCCAAATGTAATTTGACTCAAAAGTTCATTAGAAACAGATTCACAACTTACATTATACTCAATTCAGTGTTTCCTCTAACATCAGTCATAAGACAGGAATGTCCTTCCCAAACTTTTATTCAATACAATATTAGAAGACCTACTCACTATAATCAGGCAAAGAAAATTAAGCAAACCCTAATTAAAAGGAATTAATTTAGTATTACTTTCTACTCCCTGATATTATATATAGAAAACTCTAAAAACTCCATTAGAAACATGAAACTAATAGAGCAACACGGCTGAGTATAAAATCAGTAAAAAGTGTGCTGCTATTTTTTATGAAAGTCATAGAATAAAGGCAAAGGTAATAAAATTATTTCTAATATGGTTCAAAAATGAAATACCTCTAAATCACTTTAACAGAGGAAGTGAATAATTTATCCATGAAAAGCTATCAATCACTATTGAAAGAACAAAATACACAAAGAAATGGAAAAAGTATCTATCATCTAATACTGGAGAATTGATGTCATTAAAATGATTATCCTACTATAAACATCACAGTCTTTCAATTTATTATTCAACGCATTCCTAGGTATACTATAAAGGCACAGTAAACTAAATAGCATGGTTGTTTTATTTAACAGAATAATAGCACACAAGCTAAATAGAATTGAAGGCCCATAAAATATTCAGATATAGAGATAATTGATTTATGACTAAATAAGCCAAGATCATAACACTTAGAAAGAGTCTTCATTAAGTGGTATTTGAAAAACTGGTTATTGAAAATAAAAGACTAGAAGTAATCTACTATCTTTTACTGCAAAAACTTTACTCAAGGTATACTAAAGACATAAATATTAGAACCAAATTTATAAAATTCATGCAGAAACATTGGCAAACCACTCAGTGATATGGGCTTCAGAAGTGTCTTTGGTGTTTAAGCTATATAGGAGAGGAGCTCGAATATAAACAAGCGAGGTTACATAAAATCAATAAGCTTCATCAGTATAAAGGCAAAGATTGCTAAAATAAAATGAATGGGAAAATTTGCATAGCATACATCTGATAATGGGTTGATAAAGAAAACATCTGATAGTCATTCTAAAAATAAACAAACACAACAATAATAGCAACAGGAAAACAAGCAATTCCATTATAATGGTAAAGGTGAACAGACACTTCTCATATAAAGGTAGACAGATGGCCACCTGTCACCTGAATAATTTTTTCTAGTTCATTTGGCAAAGAAATGTAAATCAAAGCTATAATTAGACTATACACCGTACACAGTACTATTGTGAGCAGGGTTTACAGCATAAATGACAAAAGCAACAGGTGCTGATAGGGATGTACATTCAAAGTGCATATTTACTATTGGTTGGTATTCTACAGGAAAAGGTTTAGTTGTTTCTCCAATTACAAAGAGACTCCATCATCCGTAGATTGGGTGGGTGCTGGAAAATTCCAGGAGGCATATCAATATCACAGTCTTGGGTATAATTGTGTATCACTTTATGTTCGATCAGGTAAAGAGGATCAATCCCAAGGGAGTGCTGAGTGATTTTTTTTGTAAATTGATGCTGAAAATCAAATAATGGTTAATGATACAGACACTGGTATACTACCCAGAGACTAGAACGTATCTGATCTTGCCTTTTGCTAAAACTGCTGAAGGAGGTCATGTGCAGCAACATTCGTTAGAGGAGAAATATAAATACTGAATGAACTTAGGCATAGGGATTTGCAAAACACTAGAGCGAATGAAGAAGCACTGTCCAATAAAATTAGTTCTTAAAATCAAACCACTGACCTAAAATCAGTTATAGGTTGGTTAGGTGGCGAATGAAGCATTGGGTGGTGGCGGGGGTTTATTAGAGGGTGCCACGATGCGAGGTGATAACATTGTATCTATAAACATAAAAGTATTGTGCACTTGTAAGCTACTATTTTCTCAAATTTTTTAAAATGTAAAAGACTGGTGATAATGTGACTTGGTGCTTATGCAATTCAAAGTCTCTCTCACACACAGAATTAAAAAACTCAACTTAAGCACATTTACCTCTTCCTGTGTAAGAATTAATGAAAAATGTACTAAAAGGAAAATGATCTAAGGTACTTTCTCTATTCTTTGTTTATAGTTTGAGATATTCTGTTGGTACTTCCCGTGAGGAAATTAAAAATTGCACTGTATCACTTGTATCACTTGTCTTCCGTTGTTCATCGATTTGCTCTCACAGGTTCCAGTAACATCTCCATATGTCCTGTCACACGCTAGTGTATCACCGAGCATCTGTTCGCTCCAGGGACATGAAGAGCCCTCAAACCATTTCTTCAGGTCATAGGAATGAGGTCTATAATTGTTATTGGGATTTGGCAAATCAAATACGACGAGAGCTTGCCAGGCTCTGCTGTGCAGGTGGGACACTTTTGTAGTAGTCTCTCATTTCGTGCATTTATTGATGAACCGTGTGACCGCAAAGCGGCTGTGCAAGTTTGGAAAGATCAGTTTTTCTGCTAGGTGGAACTTTGACGAGCTGTGGAGTTCAGATGTCGAAAATGGAGACCATCGTTGTGTGGGGGGTTCCTCAAGCTTCTTGAAAGGCCCTGTTGGAATGGCAGACCAGGCCGAGAACCCGCCTTTCCTCCTGAGTGCCTCATGATCAGATGGGCATAGGGAGAATCGGTAGCTCTGTCCGTGTATCTGAGTCTCTGGATCAGGAATACCTGGACTTGAAATAGAAGGCTGTAGGGTGGGACTCTTACGAGCAGGGCTTGTGATCAGCTCTTCTGCTGAAAAAAAGACAGTTATGCTCTAACCAGAATATACGACTTTGGAGATATTTTGGTTTTATGATATATTATATTAAATATATTTTCACAAAAAAGTACTTTGTTGATCTATATGATATTTACCTAGATTTACATATAAATTCATTTGTGTGCAAAAGACAAATACATATAAAAGCCAAATATAAACATGCATATAGTCTATGTCATATACATGTCTAAGTCTAAATCATATACTATATGCATATACACATGCATATAGTCTGCATATAGCCTAAGTCAAGTAAACTCTCTATAGAAAATTAGTGATATAAATTTCATTATCATATATATGTATGCTACACATTGCATAGTGTACACTACACAAATTAACCTGACACACTTCTATTAATTAATTTGATATATTCAATAATTATTACATATTTTGGATGTTCATTGAACATTTCTGTATTACATGTTTTCACACACAAAACCTTTAGCACAGCAACACAGTAAGAAAATTTTAAGTAGTCTGAAGAAGAGAACAGTTCAGTATTTTAGAGTCACATATTCAACTTGTTTCCAAACTATAAATATTAGCTCCTGTTTTAATGGGTTTTTCTAATAACTTAAATATTTGTCTCAAAAACTTTGACTTTCCTAACTACAAAAGTAGTCAAAGTCATGAAAATCATAACTTTATAACCTCGAGGTAAAATATCTATTGAAAAGTGACACTCTTTGCCTTTTTAAGAAAACATGAACATCATTCAATGAACATGGAGGCTAAATGAAAAGAAGACCAACATTTAATAAGATATTATACTAAATTTTAATAAATTTAATAAACTTATAAATATTGAAGTGTTGGCTAGTATTTGGAAGACAGTAGACAGGTACAACACTTTCTTCAAACAATCTGGATTCTTTCCCTGGTACCAGATACTGTCTCTACCCCTAACAAAAGCATAGAGTAAGCCCAGAGCATAATTATGTGTGTCCAATAAACAAATAACTTTCTAGTGTGTGATTTTATTTAAAAAATATGATATTCTGCTGCGTATTTTTGGCTTCCCAGAGTATATTCCCAGGAGTGGTATGGCTGGGTCAAATGGGAACTCAATTTCTAGTCTTTGGAGGAATGTCCATATTGTTTTTCAGAAAGGCTGTACCAGCCGGCATTCCCACCAACAATGGATGAGTGTCCCCTTTTCCCCACATCCACGCCAGCACTTGTTGTTCTTGCTCTTTTGAATATGTGCCAGTCTCTGTGGTGTAAAGTGGTATCTCATTGTTGTTTTGATTTGCATCTCTCTGATGATTAGTGATGATGAGCATTTTTTTCATATGTTTTTAGCCTTTTTGAATTTCTTCCTTGTTAAATTTTCTGTTCATTTCTTCCTCCCATTTTTTGATGGAGTTGTTTGTTTTCTTCTTGTAAAATATGCAGCAGAAACACCATCCCTACTTTTATGATAATAGCAGCATTATTCATAATAGCCAGAATCTGGAAACAACCAGTGTGCCCTAGTTTCGATGACTGGATAAAGAAACTTTGTTACATCTATACAAAGGAATAATATACAGCTGTTAGGAAAAATGAAGTTATAAAATTTGCCTATAAATGGATGGACATGGAGAAGATTATGTTGAGTGAAATTAGCCAGAAGGAGAGAAACAGATACAGAATGACTGCATTTATTTGCATGACATAAATATACATATGTACATATTATGATACCAATATCCAAGGTCAAGTGAAACATAGATCAGGTGATCTTGTCAAAGGTGGAAATTATCACAAATGTGTGGGAGTCAGAGGCTAGATAAGACAAAAAATGGAACAGTGTGCTAACAATTGTCGAGGGTACTAATACCAACCTAGAACTGAGCATTAAATACAGGCAAAAAGATACACATGACAACCCTTTAATGTATGTTCTGTAATCCATAGTCTGGAAGGGAAGGAAAAGAGAAAGAGAGAGAAAGGGAAAGAAATAAAGAACCTGCCATGGAGGTGGGCTGGGGATGGAGGAGGGAACCGGGGACGTTGGTGGTGGGAGATGGGCACTGGTGGAGGGATGGGTGCTGGAACACTGTATGACCAAAACCCAAATATGAACTTTTAATTGTATATCTTTGTAATTGTATATCTCACAGTGGTATAATAAAATGCTTAAAAAAGTAAAACTATTTATAATTAAAAATGAATGAAATATTTATTAGATAATATATATCCCAACCAAAATGTAATGTATTTCAATGTGTTCAAAAATCTGCATTAGGTTATTCATAATTAGTATTAAATTTGCTTTCTATACTGAAAGCAATGCATCTTACATTACTTATCTAATAAATGATGATTAACTATTAAGACCAGTTTTCTTTACTTATGTTAGAAGAAATTTAATATTAGATTCCTAGTGTATTCTGTTACTAGAAATTTGTATAATTGGAAGAACTTTTTTAGAAATTGTACTCTATCACACTTGATCACTTGATCACTTGAATCCCATTATTAGTTGATTTGCTCGAGTGGGTGCCAGTAACATTTCCATTGGACCCTATCACGTGCCAATGTAGCCAAATGGCATCTGGTTGATTCAGGAATATGAAGAGCCTCAAACTGTTCCTTCAGGGTCTTGACAAGGAAGTCTGACCATCTTGTAGGTGGGAGGCCACGTGATCTTTTGACATCCCATGGGATCCAGTCGGTAATGGCTCTAGTCCAGCGGTCATCTCCAAATTGCATTACATGTCCAGCTCCGAAAGACCCGAAAGAGCCCTTAATACGGCAGCAGTAAGAAAGGCTAACAAGCAGTGCCTGATAAAATTTCACGGCCAACCTAGACTGCCAAAATGCAGGACAAAAATGACTGTCTGTAATTTCAATGCTACGCACCCTGGCATCACAAGCATATATCGAAGATCTGATGGTGCAAGCACAAAAGATCAAGTGCGGCATCATTGGTCTGACTGAGACGAGGAGGCGCCAGTGGCATCATGCTGTATTTGACACCGGAGAAGAATTGTTCCTTGGAACATGCGACGAAAAGAGGCATCAGTGGCGTTGGTGTCCTTGTCAACACGAACATGGCCGTCAACATTGATTCATTTTAATACCTAACAAACCAGATAGGATGATTGCACTTGAAGAGATGTGGCCCACTGCCAGTAATTTCTATCTTCATTGTCTATGCACCAACATACACATACAAGGAAGATGAAATTGAGAAATTCTATATGGAACTGGAGGAGTTCTATAAAAAAGATCACACCTTCTACAAGATCATAGTCAGTGATTTTAATGCCAAGATAGGACCGAGAAGATCGGCCGAAGAACTGCACATCGGGACCCATGGCCTGGAATGGAACTAACAGGGTGAGAGACTATCTGAGTTCATCATGTCCACCAAGACCATTCATGGGAACTCACAGTTCCAGAAGGCTGAAGTGAAATGTTGGACATGGGACTCTCCTGGTGGACAGTTCCACAATGAAATTGACCACATCATCTTCAATTGACGGTTTTGTCTCACCGATGTTGCTGTCATCCCCCAAATTTCAAACAGGATCAGACCACCGTTTCCTTCGTGCAAAATACTACTTCACGCAACAGGGAGAAAAGGCTGCGAAGTTTAAGAAGAGAACTCCCAGAACGCCCACCAACTGGGAACTCTTTGGCACCATTGCAGCAACATGGGAAGATACCATCATTGACCACATCGATGAAGAATACAACACACTGGTTCAGCACCTCCATGGTTATGAGAAGAATGCCGAGAGAGAGAGAAAGACACAAAAGGATGCCTGTCTTCTGAAACTCTCGAGCTCATTCGCCAACGTAGCAAGGCGCAAGCCTCAGGCAACCAAATGCTTACATCCAAGCTTGCAAGGCGGTGCAGAGAAGCCATAAAAGAAGACCTCAAAGACAGAAGAGCAGAAATACTGGAAGATGCAGCAGAATTCAGGAAAAGCATTCACACTGCCCGCCTGTCCTTTGCCAACTATAAGACCAAGATGACTGCCCTCCAACGCCCTGATGGATCTATCACATCTTCCAGAAAGGCAACGGAGAAGATTATCCATGAGTCCTACTCATATATCTTTGATAGCCATGTTCACCTGCCCACATACCAAATTCCACAGGATGGATATGTCATTCCCAATGTTCTCCCTGCTGAAATCCGACATGTCATTTTGCCGGTAAAGAAGGGAACAGCACCAGGCCCAGACAAAGTCAGACCCAAACACCTGAAGAATCTGCCATCTGTACTCATCGATACATTGGCTCGGCTCTTCACACACTACCTGTCTGAATGCAAGGTGCCCTCCCAATGGAAAATCAGCAGGGCAGTTCTACTGTCGAAGAAGGGAGACATTCACAACATTGGCAACTATCGCCCCATCTGCCTATTGTCCGTCATCAACAAGCTGTTTACATGAGTCATCCTGAACAGGTTTGGCAGAACGCTAGATGAAGGACAGTCGTGCCAGCAAGCAGGCTTCCGGAAAAGATTCAGCACGAACGACCATCTCCACATGGTAACCAAGCTCATTGAGGTTTGTAGGGAGTACAAGATGCCGCTCTGTCTCATGTTCATTGATTTTAAAGAAAGCCTTTGATTCTGTGGAGACCGAAGCGGTCATCGAAGCCCTAACCAAACAGGGTGTTCAAACCCAATACATCAAAATCCTTCGTGAGCTGTATTACGGATTCACCACAAGGATATCACCATTCTTCAAGGAAGTGATCATTGACGTCAAAAGAGCGGTTCAACAGGGTGATAACATTTCACTAAAAGTCTTCAGCGCCACCCTCGAGAACATCATGCGACAATTAGAATGGGAAGGAATGGGAGTGAAGATAGATGGTCGGCAACTACTCCACCTCCGCTTCCCTGATGACATCGTTCTAATAACCCAAACATTAACCAAGTGGCACAAATGCTGGCTGACTTTGACCGAGAATGTGGAAAGATAGGTCTACAGCTGAATCTAAAGAAAACTATGTTTATGAAAAATGAACTAGTTCCAGAGGCCCAATTCACTCTCTGTGGAACAAACATCTCTGAATGCAACAGTTATGCGTACCTAGGTGGAGAAGTCAACATGATGAACGACCTAAAACCTGAGCTGCGCAGGAGGAAGAGAGCGGCATGGAATGCCTTCAAAGGCATCGAAGAAATAGCTAAAAGGACAAAGACCTCCGGCTCTGGGCACATTTCTTTGACTCAACCAATCTCCCTGCATTAACATACGCCTCAGAATCCTGGGCCCTACTAAAGCAGGATGAGAATGCTATTCGGGTCTCCCAGAGAGGAATGGAAAGAGCTATGTTTGGAATATCACGCCTTACTCAAGTGAGAGAAGGAATCCAGAGTTCTGACCTCCGTCGCTATTCCAGAATCAGGGAAGCTGTCTCGTTTTCCAAGGCATTAAATATCAGAGAAACTGTACTTATATGATTTAAAAACAACTATAGGATTCTCTATTCTAGAAGGTATCACTGTCTTCACTGTATCACTGTCTTCCAGTTCATCATCGATTTGCTCGAGCAGGCACCAGTAACATCTCCTTATGACCTGTCTCATGCAATTAAAGCCCAAGGACACCTGCTTGCTCCAGGAACATAAAGAGCCTCAAACCATTCCATCAGGTCATGGGAATGAGGGCTATAATTGTTAATGGTATTTGGCATATCAAATATGACACGGGTAGCTTCCCAGGCTCTGCCATCTGGTTAGCATACTCTTGTAGTCATCTCAAAATCCAGCATTTATTGATGAAACGCGCAGCCATAAGCGGCTGCACGAGCCGGGCTGTGATAGGCTGGTCTGCTGGGTGGAGTTCTGATGAGGGGGAAATCTGGACGTGGAAAATGGAGGTTCTCATGGAGTGGAGGATCATCTGGATTGTTGTGAGGCTCTCTGCTGGGGTGGCGGGCCAGGGCTAGAACCTGCCACCCCTCCCGGGCACCTCATGAGTAGCTGGGCACAGTGAGAGCCATACTCTATATTCTAGAAGGTAATTCCTATAACCTGAATTTTCTTTATGAGTGTTTATTTCTTTATGATTTATACATCTAAAATGTAATAAGATTTTAATCAATTAGTAAAACTATGTTTCAAATAAATTTTATTTTAAACCATCAAAAAATATATGCTCTTGAGGTTAAAGCTATAGCACAGCTTTAACCTGTATGTCTGCCCTGTAGGTGCCTGAACCTGGTTCAAATCCTGGTACCATAAGGAGCAATTCCTAAGGCAGAGCCAGGAGTAATCCCTCAGCATCAACTTGTATGGCCTAAAAATATATAAACAAAAAACCTCACATCCTCTAATGTATTACTAGTAAAATTGATAGTATCATTATTTCATGTTTATCAATAAATTGTATAAATAAGGTCATTGACTGTGAAGAAGCCTGCTTACTTTTTATTCTATTGAAAGGGTTATTGTGATTACTCACCACAGAACCATTAGCAAGTTGTGTAAACTTACTGGGCATTAGATTCTCCATGCTTAAAATGAGCATGAGAATACACTTTCTAAGGGTTTAATTAGTTGATTTACTCAACACTTAAAATAGTAAATGTTAGCCATTTTGTCTTATCATAATTACTTCACTTGATCACTTGATCACTTGAACATTTAACATCCTGTTATTCCATGATATGCTCTAATGGGCTCCAGGAACGTTTCAATTTGACCCTAGTATGTGCCAGTGTAGCCCAATGGCATTTACTTGCTCCAGGAATATGAAGAGATTCAAATGGTTCATTCAAGATCTTGGTGAAGAAGTCTGACCATCTCGTAGGTAGGCAGCCATGTAACTGTTTGACGTCCCATGGGATCAGGTCAGTAATGGCACTGGAGGTGGAGGAGTTCATATGGCGATGGATAAAACTAAGTCTTAAGAAAAATAACTTTAGATCCTGGCCATAAGAGTAGGAGAGAGAGTAACCTGAGGGGCCTTTTATAGTGGTAGAGGAATATTAGCACTTTGGTGTTAATTGAATGCTATATTGTAGCCTTGATAATGTAAATATTCACACTCCTATGGAAAAATGTTACCTCAAATCCAAATAAAAATATTTTGTTATTTTGTATTACATTATCTAAGACACTGAACATTTATTTTATCTGAAATGGCATTTAAATACTTGTAGGTTAGGAATTAAAATATGATATTTATATATGATATTAATATTTGGATTCCAAGCATAGGAGTATCTATGCTTGGAATATCATGCCTCACTCAAGTGAGAGAAGGAATCCGGAGTTCCGACCTCCGTTGACTATCCAGAGTTAGGGACGCTGTCTCATTTGCCAAGGCATCGAAAATCACATGGGCATGTAATGCGATTTAGAGACGACTGATGGACTAGATCCATTACCAACTGGATCCCACTGGAGTCAAAAGACCATGTGACCACACACCTATAAGATGGTGAGACTTCTTCGTCAGGTCCTTGACTGAGCCATTTGAGGCTCTTTGTATTCCTGAAGCAAGCAGATGCCATTGGGCTACACTAGCACGTGATAGGGCCAAATGGAAACATTACTGGAACCCACTGCAGCAAATCAATGAATAAAGGGATGTCTAGTGATCAAGTCAAGTGATAGTAATATTTGGATTATCAAAATGTTAAAGTTAACTAATACCTGTCTTTGATATATAAAATTAATCCCATTATTAAAATTAGGTGAATAAACTTTATGACATACACTGAAAGACTTCCTAAATTTTATAGTGAATCAAAATATTTTTTTATTTTATTTTGTAGTACTCTTTAGAAAATGTACATATAAAATATATTGACTTTTAAAAGTTGTTTTCAGAAAGCTATTTCTAATTTCTATTCTGAAATAGTTTTATATTCAAATATTGAATTTACTACTTTAATGCTAAAATTTGTACTGAATGACTTGACATTTAATATTTAAACATTAAACATTTTTGTTTCAGATGTTCTTTGCTTATTCCTTCCCTTTCCATTGACATATATGTATTCATACATCTAAGAACTTTTGATTTCTGACCATAGTTCTGTAATATAGTATTTTTCTGCAAAAACAAACTATTGTAGCTTTTGTCCAAATGAAATAATTATGCATTATGGTATTTGAGATCTTTCTTGCCATCAGAACCTTTTATAAAGTCATATGCTATTGATCACTTAACTTGATCACTTGAAAACCCATTATTCATCGATTTGCTCAAGCGGACACCAGTAACATTTCCATTTCACCCTATCACGTGTCAGTGTAGCCCAATGGCATTTGGTTGCTTTATAATATAAAGAGCCTCAAACCGTTCGTTCAGGGTCTTGACGAAGAAGTCTGAACATCTTGTAGGTAGGCGGCCACGTGATCTTTTGACATCCAGTGGGATCCAGTTGGTAATGGTTCTAGTCCAGCGGTCATCTCCAAATCACATTAGATGTCCATCCTATCTTATTTTCTATGCCTTTGCAAACAAGAAAGCATCCATGACTCTGGAACAGCAATAGAGGTTGGAGCTCTGGATTCCTTCTTTGACTTGAGTGAGGTGTGATATTCCAAGCATAGCTCTTTCGATTCCTCTCTGGGAGACCCGAGTAGCATTCTCATCCTGCTTTCGTAGGGCCCAGGTCTCTGAGGCATATGTTAGTGCAGGGTGAACGATGGAGTTGAAGAGATGTGCCCAGTGCCAGAAGTTCTTTGTCTTTTCAGCTGTTTCTTCGATGCCTTTGAAGGCATTCCATGCCATTCTCTTCTCCTGTGCAGCTCAGGTTTTAGGTCGTTCATCATGTTGATTTCTCAACCTAGGTACACATAACTGCCGCATTCAGAGACGTTTGTTCTGTTGAGAGTGAATGGGGCCTCTGGAACTAGTTCATTTCTCATGAACATTGTTGGTTGAGATTCAGCTGTAGACCTATCTTTCCACACTCTTGGTCCAAGTCAGCCAGCATTTGTGCTGCTTGTCTAATATTTAGTGTTATTTGAATGATGTCATCAGCAAAGTGGAGGTGGTATAGTTGCTCACCAACTATCTTCACTCCCATTCCTTCCCATTCTAATTGTCGCATCATGTTCTCGAGGATGGCGCTGAAGAGTTTGGTGAAATGGTATCACCATGTCGAACCCCTCTTTTGACATCAATTTTCATTTCTTTGTAAAATGGTGAGATCCTGGTGGTGAGTCGGTAATACAGCTCATGAAGGATCTTGATGTATTGGCATTGAATGCCCTGTTTGGCTAAGGCTTTGATGACTGCTTCAGTCTCCACAGAATCAAAGGTTTTCTTTAAATCAATGAATGTGAGACAGAGTGGCATCTTGATCTCCCTACAAACTTCTATGAGCTCGAATGAGTTCAGTTTAATAAATAAACTTATTATATCATGTCCTGTTATTTCTGTGTTCACAAATTTTACTGAAAAATTTGTGCTTTTCCATAAGCAGTTCCATGTTATATTACTGAGTTGGTACATACTGTAGCACTTTGCTTCCAAGACTGAATCCAGAATTTTTATAGCTTATCTATCTCAATTATCCCTCTGTCAGTAAGACTTTTTATTACATGCCCTTCTAGATTATTATTTGCATTTTTAAAGGCTGTTCTTGTAGATATAATCATGTCTGCTTTTACTCTATAATTAATCATGTGGGCTCTCATCGTGGTTACAAAATACTCTGGAGTAAAACAAATTGATTCTTGTGCATATTGGTCCCACATCAAGTTTGTATGGCTGGTATAACTGACACCTAAAATACATTCATTGCATTTTATGATGCAACTTCTCAGCAAGGACTACCTTAAGAGGTGTTTCAAGCATGAAATAATTGACTTTTATGTATTTGGAAAGAGTTTCCTTCAAAGTCTCCTCCGTGGTCCAAGGATTATGTATTTACAACCCTGAAAAGACCTCAGGGAAAAGACCTGAGTCAAATTGAAATAAACTCATTCCTCTGGGTTTTTTAAATGTCAAAATCAGCCTGAGCCTTTAAATGGGGCCTGAAATCTCCATTGACTTCATGGGCCCATTTGTATTATAAGACCATCAAGTGAATTAAAATTCATCCTGCTATGTTTGACTGAAAATTGAATTCCCATGGATGTAGGGGAGAGAACTTGGGTCTAACAAAGAAGGTAAGCAGCCAATGGAGAACTTTTCTTTGTGGAGTCAGTATCCACCTGCAATCGATGATGAATAATATATATATATTATCTCTCTATATATATAGATACATATATCTACATAACCATTTGTTAAATATGTATAAGTAAACTGGCCACTTGTGTCATAGAATTGCTTTGGTCTTGTGTTCAGGTGCACCTGTTGTGGATAAATGCCATGTAGATTGGAATAAGCCCTAAGTACAGTACTGACAACTAGGTATGCAATACACCTGCAAGTAAGAATATTCCTATGATTTTTATACATGCTTGTACTTACAAGACTATTTTTACTAGTCAGTGAGGACAGGCCAATAAGTTTGCATTTGTAAGTCAAACTTTAGTTGCTAAAATGAATAGCAGAGAAAATACAGTTGCATATAGTTTCCGTGTACCTTTATTGCATGAAAATATAAGTTTAAATCAGGGTTTCAAAACAACTTTGTAAATTGTTTCAGGAATTACAGTGATTCAATATATATATGAAATCACAGCTGGCATTGATGTAAGACTGCTGTGAAGAATAGTTTGCTGAAGGTTTTGCTATCACTAGGTCAAGGGTTGTTTAAAAGTAGCAAAAAGGCTATGGAATAAAAGTAATGAATAGAGAAAATGAATAGAATAGAAAGAAAACTATTGGTATACATAAAAATAAAAAAAAATCTATTAAGGCAGTAACTGTCCAATTTACTAAAATTTCTCAAGGTATCTTGTAAAATAGCTCTGCATGATTTCTCTATTTTCAGCTACAGTGCTCTATATAAATGGGCTCAGTTTGTTGCTCAGATGAGAAATGAAAAGCTTCAATTGCTATGGAAATCATGAAATAGAAATGCTCACTTATGTAAGAATTAAAGTAACATGTTTATATCATTTATTGTTAAGTTCTTAATAAAATATTACCAAATTTGTACTAATAATTTACTTTTATTATTGGACTGTAGTTTACAAAATTATTGATAGTTGAGTTTTAGGCATGCAGTATTTCAACGCTAGTTTTGACTTCCATGTACCAGTGTACCACATTCCCTTCAAATCCCAAACCCCGCTCCATCACCTCAAGCCAACTTGACATTGCAAAGGCACATTACAAAGTTTCAGTGGTTGCAGCTTAGATCTCATGTTTTCAGTTCTCATGTCTGTGTTTTGGATATATGTTTACAACATTCATCTATATCACCCATTTCTTCTCATTCTCTTTCTTCCCTCTTGATTTCTTTCCTTCTCTGTTCATGTCTACTTTGCTACATTTAAACAACCCTTGACCTAGTGATAGCAAAACCTTCAGCAAACTATTCTTCACAGCAGTCTTACATCAACGCCAGCTGTGATTTCGTATATATTGAATTGCTGGAATTCCTGAAACAATTTACGAAATTGTTTCCAACTCTGATTTAAACTTATTTATACTTCAGTAAAGGGGTGAAAAAATGCTCGGCATCACTTATTATTAGATAAATTCAAATCAAGAAAATAATGAGATACCATCACACACAACTGAGAATGGATCATATCAAAAAAGGAAAAACAATCTGTATTGGAAGTGGTGAGAAAATAACTTTTATCCACTGCAGGTGGGAATGTTGTCTGCCATATGACTCAGAAATTTTACATTAGGCATCTCACCCCTCAGACATGGGGCAGAGCTGCTACTTGCTCTCCCTGTGCCCAGCTACTCGTGAGGCTCCCGGGAGGCATGGTGGGTTCTAGCCACCAAAGCAGAGCCCTCACAACAGGCTAGACCACCACCCCCTACTCCATGGGGCCCACCATTTTCCACATCCGGACTTCCCTCTCATCACAACTCCACCCAGCAGACCAGACTATCACAGCCAGATCATCGACAGTCACTCTGCAGCAGTTTTTTTTTTTTCAATCCGACCCAGGTATGCTAAACCAGAGACTCTCAGACAAGGGTCAGAGCTGCTACTTGCTCTCCCTGTGCCCAGCTGCTCGTGAGGCACCCAGGAGGCATGGAGGGTTCTAGCCCTGGCCTGCCACCCAGCAGAGCCTCACAACAGTCAGACCACCCTCCCCTACTCCATTGGGCCCGCCATTTTCCACATCCGGACTTCCCTCTTGTCACAACTCCACCCAGCAGACCAGTATATCACAGCCCAGATCATCGACAGCCACCCTGCAGCAGTCTTTTTTTTTTTCAATCCTGCCCAGGTATGCTGAACCAGAGACTCTCAGACATGGGGCAGAGCTGCTACTTGCTCTCCCTGTGCCCAGCTGCTCGTGAGGCTCTCCGGGAGGCATGGCGGGTTCTAGCCCTGGCCTGCCACCCCAGCAGAGCCTCACAACAAGCCAGACCACCCTCCCCTACTCCAAGGGGCCTGCCATTTTCCACATCCGGACTTCCTTCTCTTCACAACTCCACCCAGCAGACCAGACTATCGCAGCTGTGCGGTTCATCAATAAATGCTTTATTTAGAGGTGACTGCAACAGTATGCCACCCGCATGGCAAGCCTGGCAAGCTGCTCGTCTAGTATTTGATATGCCAAATACCAGTAACATTTATATTAGGTCATTCCCATGACCTAATATAATTTTGAGGCTCTTTATGTTCCTGAGCAAGCGGATGCCTTTGGGTTCTACTAGCATGAGACAGGACATATGGAGATATTACTGGTGCCTGCTCTAGCAAATAGATGATTAACGGGAAGATAGTGATAGTGATAGTGATCTAATCCCATCTAACATAAAAACATTCTCAAGCAGTCAAATTCAAGCCCAGGTATACGGGTCTTGGTGGCTAAAGTAATTGGGCTTCCATCCAGATGGAAATGGGGTCCTTTTCCACCACCTCTGCCCAATCCGGGGAGTCCTGGCATATCCACCCACAAGCTGATTCTGGGCTCACGGCCATGATCCAGAGACACAGACACACGGGGCATAGCTGTCACCAGCTCTCCCCAGTGCCGGGCTGACCATGAACGCCCAGGAGGAAGGGCAGGTTCTGCTCCCAGCCTGCCAGCCTATAGGGCCTTGGAAGAAGCCAGAGAACCTCACTTACTATAATTAAAGCCGTTTTCAGTGTCTGGACTCCACATATTTTCAAATCGCAATCCAAGAGAGAAGCTGACCTCAAGCCTGGCTCATCAGAGCCCACCAAAGAGAGAAGCCAATTTCAACCCCAGGCATGCGGATCTTCATGACTAAGGTCACTGGGCTTCCAGATGGATCTGGGGTCCTTTTCCCCCACCTATATCCAATCTGTAAGGCCTGGTGGACCCACACATGAACTGCTTCTGGGCTGGCAACCATGACGCAGGGACACAGACATGGGGCATATCTACCACCAGCTATCCCAGCTTCACAGCCATGGAATATCTCAAACTAGTAGAAAACAATCATGTTCTAGAAACTCAGAAAGTAAATTCAAGAACAGAAATCAGCCAAATTTGCCATCACAAACTAGAGGGAAATAAAAAATAAAATAGATTTATCAATACCATTTCCATGTATGTGCTTAATGGTCAGTATAATTAGTGCCAGCTGAGAGAGGATGGGGAGTTGGGGGAGGGTAGGAAATGAGGGTTTTTGGTGGTGGGACCCACTGGTGGTTGGAGTGGTGTTGAATTATGAATCTTTTAACAACTATATTATGAAAACCTTTTTACTTTGTAAATCAGGGTATTTTAATAAAAAATTAATAAAAAAACACTAAAAAGGACATATGTCCAGCATTATTCAATAAATCACTTAGTACAATATCCAAATGTTAAATGAACCTATGTTTCCCACAACAGATGAATGTATTATGAAGATATGGTATATAGGCACAATGAAATCAGCACTTTGTTGCAAATTGATTAGAACTGAAGATATATTGAGTGCAGTATGGCAGATGAAAAAAAGACAGAGGATGATCTTACTTATCTGTGGTATAGTATAGTGGATGAGTAAGTGTATTTTAGTAAAAGGTGGATGGCTAATCATTTTATTTTTAAATGAAAAGAACATCCAGAATTTTTGTTTAGGTCAACTGAATAGTGAGAGTTTATATTGAAAATTATGTTTCAAGACAATGAGTTTAATATTTTGTTACTGTTATTGTTATAGTTGTTTTCTTAGGTATTCACTTATCAAATAATGGTCTCTAGAGCAATAGATGCCTGGTTGTGGAATTTGTAGATATAAAAAGAGTTGTCTAGACCTCAAATGTACAGATCCTTAAAAGCATTTCTTAACACTCCCGCAGATGAGTTCTCAGACAATTGGTATGAAAAAACATGGACTTAAAGTGAATGAAATAAATCATTTTGCTCTCACTTCATGGATAATGTAGGTAACTAAAAAAGTAGAGGAACACAAAACAAGTTACAATCAATAAAAGCAATTTAATGGTATTAAATAATTCTAAAAGTGTTTATTACAAAGATAGAATTTAAAAATAATGTCTTTATAATAAATTTTCTTATAATTATCCCCATAGTTTTCAAATTCACATATTCCACTAATTCAAAGTTCTTCAACAAGTGAAGTAAGAACAACAAGTTTAACTAAATATTTCATTGGGACAATATGCGAATCTGCAAAAATACTTCATACACAGATAACCAAATCATCTGTGGAATTTATATATCCTCTCCCCATCAAAACATGATTTGATATGTACCCCATGAATTTAAAGTTGTAATTTAGGCATAATAGGAAAAATATGCAGTAGTGACAATAAAAAAAATATTTTTCATACACGCTTTTCTGGTATATACGGCAAGAAAAACTGTGTCAAAATGAACATTTTGCTATTTTGCTGTTTAACATCTTACATATAGGACAATTGTATATTTTTGTGAAATAATCTTAATTTCCTTGACAAACTTGGTGCTTAACTAGATTAAATTTTATACATATTATATATACATATAAATACATATATAATGTAAGATCATGGAAAAACTTTTTTGTTCACAAATTGAAGAAAATTTTAAAACGACATGATTGTTTGATTGCTGTTATCACTATCAGAAAATAGGACCACTCTCAACAAAATTGAACTTTATGTTTTTATTTCAAGTCGTGACTTTTGGAGAAAGAGACATTCATTATTTGAGAAATGGTGCACGATCATGATCAAAGATGACTGTATTTCTTCAAAAAAGAAAGACGATGGCAGCAATTCATGGCTAAAGTTACAAGGCCTTCAATTCTATGTGCAACCCAAATGCCCTTGGGAGTGGCTTCTCCCCTTTGATTTTACTTGATTTTTGAGTAAAAATTCAGTCCTGTCCAAATCCCCCACCCCTTTGTCTTGTAGATCTGGAGCATGGGAACAAATTGATTTGCATACTGTATAATTTGTTTTTCAGTATTCCCAACTATCGAATTAAATTAAAAGGCAATTATCTAAACATTGATAAATAGAGTCAGAAGTTAAAATAAAATGTTTTTCTTAAGAAAATATCAGCTAGAGAATATTGTTGGAGGACATTAAAATTTACAATACGAGTCCCTAGTTCCATAAACAGAATTGGCAGTTGAAATGAGAGTAGGAAAATTGAAATCCCGCATGCACAAAGTGTTTTACTTTTATTATCAGAAATCTTTTTTTAACATACTATTCTAGAATTCTTAAATATGATGACTAAACTATCTTTGCACTGAATTAAAACTAATATATCATTATTAGTAAATCATGTTTTATATCTTGATTATGAACTTTATAGCGTTATATGTGTGAAGGTTTCATTTGATATAAATGAAGTAGACTCTATCAGAGGCTGTGGATGGACATCAATAACATAAAATGGTACAAAGTAATGAGAATGCCAGAGCATAAAAATACAATATAGAGTCCCATTTCTCTGTTTAGGAAAACAGAGAATGATAGTTCTTTAGTATAGGAAAATATCTTGAACGTGGCATAACATGTTTCTACAGGTCTGAGGTGGGACACAAACAAAGAAGGTGCTTTCACTTTGACCATGACGAAAGGAACCATCCATGCATGGACCTGGACAGCTACAAGGAACAATCTCAGTCCGTTCCAAGCTTTCTTCTTGGGACCATGGAGAAATTGTCACCTCCTTAGCAGGTGCTCAGAATATCACCTTGTAAGACTGAAGAGACCGTTTGGGGTGCTTTCCTTGCCCATGGCAAACCCAAGTTCAATCAGCTAATATAGTCCCTTGAAAAGTTAGACAGGAGTAGATCCTCAGAATTACCGGTATGGTCTTCAAATTCCAAAAATAAATAAGACATAAAGTGTACCCTTGCATCAGCTTCTATCAATACAAATTCCCCAACAGAAAGCTGCAAAACTTTCCACAAAAATGGAAAATTGGACACCAGCTTTCCTAGCATTTCAATAGTTTTTGGAATGCCTTCCAACAGAATGTTCCTTCCTGGAAAGTTCTATAGGGGAAAAGTAACTAATACTATTATATTAAACTAGCATTTTGCACATACCAATGTCACACAAAGGTCACTCATGCAATGTAATTTTTTCAACCTTCAGAGTAAACCAACAATGTAGTTATTATTATTAGCCTCTTCGTGTGGTGGCAGAATCTGACATGCAGAGAGGATTACTGGAGCCTCAGGACAGCCAGTGATGCTGTCTAAGCCTTACTACGGAATATCTATTTTCTCCATAGAATAAGCAAGTTGCTCACAGGTGGGAGGGATCTAGAGGATTGTATTAGAGGACAAAGGTTGCTCTATAGTCTGTAGGGAGGATAGTGGGGTTAAATGAATGAAAGGAAGTTGTGTAAAACTATGGTCTTGACTGAGAGCTCCTTTTATTTAGCTTAGGGAAACTGGCTATCCTACTCTATCCTCAGACAGATATGGTCATTTGTTTGTGAGATCCTGGGTTTGAGTCCAAGCAATCCACGTGCTCCCTCTCCATACTCCACCAGGTGTATGTGCCGTGTGCCCCTCAAGCCCACCTCTAGGAAGGACTTTCAGTTAACAAAAGTAACTTTTTATAAAATGACTTCACTTAAAAAATTATAACCACAACTGGTTAAGTCCACATATATAAGCCATATGCATATCTCTTATGCCAAAATTAATGACTCTATACTCATAAAAGAGCTTTTGTTGTTTGTTTCTTTTTGTTGCAATATGATAGAAGAAAGGAACTTTTAGTAGTAAAAAGTTATATGAACAGGGGCAATAGATATAATACAGTGGATAAGATACTTGTCTTGTACCCTAAATTTGTAGATAAAACCTAAACTATATTTGATCCACAAATTCCAATAGGGTTGCCCTGAGCACCTTCATGTAATTCCTAAATACAGAGCCAGTAGTATTCCCTAAGCATTGTAGGTGTGACCTCAAAATCCAAACTAACAAAAACAAAACTTACATATGAAGTAAATATAACATCTGTTACTTTGCACTAGGTACTTTTGTAACGACAGCCCAATATACCAAATTATTCCAATTTTTATTTGATCACCAGCTGAAATGAGATGTCAAGATATGAGGAAAGGAAAAGTTTTGTATTTCAAGTTCTCTAGCATACCTTCCTACTTAAGAACTGCAGTAATTTTTTAAAAAAGCAGTAATTTTATGGAATATACATACAGAACTAGGCATATCAGAGGGTTTTGTGTTCCATTCAATTAAATTTTCATTTCTGTGTTGTCTCTTAAACAATTTAGTAATATATTGCCTCATGATTTTTATTTTAATAAGGTAACTAACATAGACTTATCATTATACACATTTCAAGTACAGTTTGACACATTATAATCTTTACTCACACCACAGAACTGATACTTTAACTGAGTTTGTCCAACTCTTTGTGTATATTACCTCATTTTGCTCTCATATCATGATTTTAAGGTTTTTATTAGTGTTCTGTTAATGAAGAGGTAGAATTGTCTTCTATTTGATTTTCTTTCTTTTTTTTTTTACTTTTTTTGGGGAACACCCAAAACTATCCAGGAGTTTCTCCTGGCAAAATGTCTTAGAATAATTCCTTGTTATTCCTGGTTGTCATAGAACCATATGGGATGCAGACGCCTTTTTTTTGTTTGTTTGTTTGTTTTTGCAGAACCATATGGGATGTAGGGGATCCAACCCAGAATGGTTGCATGTGAGGCAAACACCTGCCTATTACTCTCTACAAGCCCTTTGATTTGCTTCAGGAATATGAAGAGCCTCAAACCGTTTGTTCAGAATCTTGAAGAAGAAGTCTGACCATCTTGTAGGTGGGCGGCCACATGATCTTTTGATATGCCGTGGGATCGAGTCGGTAACGGCTCTAGTTCAGTGGTCGTCTCCAAATCGCATTACATGCCCAGCCCATCTGGACACAATTCAACACATTCAATAAAATCTTGATCTACTGTATGGGAGATGCTTCTCTAATGACACAAAGCATATGTTTTGAAGTTAATCCCCAGAGATCTGATGATTTTGGTGATGTCAATGACAAAGAAAATAAATATAAGAACATTATTAAGATAAAAGAATTAAAGTAATCATAGGAACTACTTTATAAATACTTTATTTTGTTTGGGGGCCACAACTGAAGTGATTGCATTTAGTGACTACACCTCACAGTGCAGGGACTGCCTATGATGTCATAGATCAAACTCAGAATGTTTACAAGCAAAACCAAAGTCTTAAAAGTCTTATTCTGTGCATTAGCTCTCTGGTACCAGGTAATCTTTTTCTAATCTTTCAACAAAGATGACTAGATTGCATAGAAATATAGTTAAAACCTTATAAACAAATAAACAGTTATATAACTGCTTTTATTTAAGTCTTATGTAATCATTGCATTAGTATATGAATGAACACAATTTTTTGTCACTATTCACAGTTTAGAAAATTAGAACATATTAAATCCTTTCTGTCAACTTATTTCT
Source organism: Cryptotis parvus (assembly GCA_021461705.1). Lineage (NCBI taxonomy): Eukaryota > Metazoa > Chordata > Mammalia > Eulipotyphla > Soricidae > Cryptotis > Cryptotis parvus. The sequence continues at coordinate 50,903 of JAJIBD010027859.1, forward strand.
GAGAATAAAATTTGTACAATATCAACTTATAAATTAATAAGGTACTGTAATAAATTTTAGGAAATACTTTAACTCCTTTAAGTATACTTCTTAATACCTATTTAAATCATTTATTTACTCTTTCAAATTACGATGCTGGTCCACCCCCCCCCCCCCCCCCCCCCCCCCCCCCCCCCCCCCCCCCCCCCCCCCCCCCCCCCCCCCCCCCCCCCCCCCCCCCCCCCCCCCCCCCCCCCCCCCCCCCCCCCCCCCCCCCCCCCCCCCCCCCCCCCCCCCCCCCCCCCCCCCCCCCCCCCCCCCCCCCCCCCCCCCCCCCCCCCCCCCCCCCCCCCCCCCCCCCCCCCCCCCCCCCCCCCCCCCCCCCCCCCCCCCCCCCCCCCCCCCCCCCCCCCCCCCCCCCCCCCCCCCCCCCCCCCCCCCCCCCCCCCCCCCCCCCCCCCCCCCCCCCCCCCCCCCCCCCCCCCCCCCCCCCCCCCCCCCCCCCCCCCCCCCCCCCCCCCCCCCCCCCCCCCCCCCCCCCCCCCCCCCCCCCCCCCCCCCCCCCCCCCCCCCCCCCCCCCCCCCCCCCCCCCCCCCCCCCCCCCCCCCCCCCCCCCCCCCCCCCCCCCCCCCCCCCCCCCCCCCCCCCCCCCCCCCCCCCCCCCCCCCCCCCCCCCCCCCCCCCCCCCCCCCCCCCCCCCCCCCCCCCAAAACTTTAAAAGTTACTGTTTTTCATGTTTAAAAATTAGAGGAACAAAATTAGAACAATTTCTTCAAAACTTACCACATTCCAGTCCAATTCTGACTTCAAATTTTCATTTTAACTTTAGTACAGTGTTTCCCTTTACTGCACATTGTTTTATACAATGTACCAGCAGTGTTTATTGACTTATGTAATAAATATTGATGGTCAGAGAGTTAATACAACAGTTAGAGTTAATGCAACAGTTATCTTGAGTGTGGCCATCTCAGATTCCATTCAGACACCCCAGAAGGTCACATGTACACAATCAGGAGTAAGCCCTGAGCATTCCCGATGTGGCAAAAAATGAATTAATTAATAGAGACTATGAAATAAATATTTTACAAGATTTGTCTATGCAAAATATATAATCAGTTTGTTATTTGGAAAAGACCTTAGCAATCACATTATAGAAACTTTTGCAGTTCAAACAAATAATTTTTAGACTTTTTAACTGATGTCATTAAATGGAAATATAAAAGCAAATGCCACTGCTATGATTGTAGATTATTCTTGCCTAAAGAAAATATGCAAATATATTTCATGAAATAATAGTAGAAAGTGGTTATACAATTATAGGATAAAAGGGAACACAGTGGTGGGAAAGGGAATAATTTGTGATTATTTTCAGAAACAACAAAAAAACGATTAAAACATAAAAGAAACATAATTAAACCCACATTGAAGTGTGGGATGCTCCAGATAAAATTTTTTGAAAACTCAGCTATCCAGTTTCTCTGCCCTGAAGGTGGACACATGAGCTTGAGAGGCTGGAGATAGGATGTAGAGATTCCTAAGGAGTAAGAAATTTGCCTGAGAAAACAAAGCAGTGACCTAAAGACCTGTGTCCTGGTTCCTAGATGTCTCCCTCACCAAACCTGACTGGAAGTGAGTGATAAGAATACAGTCTGACAAGGAGTCCATGACTGGTAGTTGTAGCAGACAAACTCCATGGACCAAGGTAAGCTAATGAGGAAACTGAATCTGTGAAGCAGCCGACAGGCAAGTTCACTATAGAGAGTCAAGGATGTGGCAGAAGTACCTGAATGAAAGGTCTCTGAGTCACAAAACACACACAACCATCACAGTTGGCTGTTTTTGCCTTGAGTGAGTGAAATTCAATCTGTAGAGTCCAAGGAGAATGATGCCATCAGAGGCTATTGAGTAAATGACTAAAACTCTCACCTCCAACTCAGTAGTGCTCAAATTTGTGGGACATCGACACCGCAGGACAGACATTGCATCTATGAACTCTAGGATGAAGCAAAGGTTGCTTTCTTTTAGAGATAGAGTTAATGAAGTAAGCCTGAGAAGAATTTCCTATCGGCAGCACTGAGAAACAAAAACCCTAGCCATGAACTATAGGCATGCATAAAAACAAACCAACCCTCAGTCCTAGCCCTAAAGCAATGAAATGGAGAAATTCACTTGGATCACTGGGCAAATCAAAATCCCAGGCAAAGAGCCTAAATTTCCTGATGAAAACTTCAAAGTATTCCATAGTAAGGGGGTGTTCATTGATTTGAGGAGAGCTCCCAGGAGGACAGGGCAAACCATATACAATGTAAGTAGTTTAATCTCTGTATTGTCTATAATCAGCAAAGTCACAATTGTACTCACTGTAAAACCGATGACAATTCTGTAATATTACACAAGAATTGGAAATTATATTTTTATATGAAGCATAAAATTCATTAGAATAATATTTTTTCTTTTTGGGGGTTCTTACTGGCAATACTCAGGGGTTACTCCTGGCTCTGCAGTCAGGAATTACTTATGGTGGTACTCAGGGGACTATATGGGAAACTGGGGATTGAACACCTCGTAGGCTGCTTAGCTGCATGTAAGGCAAACACCCTACCCACTATATTATTGCTTGGGTCCAAGAATTGTATTTTTATATGGAGCATAACTTTTCATAAGAACACACATATATGTTTACATATATATATATATATGTGTATATATATACATATATGTGTGTGTGTGCATATATACAAAAATGACTTAGAAAAAATACAGGTATTTTATATATGTTATATATACATATACATTCATATATATATATGATTCAGAAAAAGTACAGGGATTTAGACTTTACCTTATGTGTGTCTGACCCTGGTTTCATTTCTTAGCATCGCTTAGGGGCAACCTCTGAGCAAAGAATTTGGAGAATCCCTAAGTAATGCTAGATATGCCACAAAGGGCCTCCCAGCCCTACAAAATGGTGTGTATCTTATTTCCTCACAACACACAGTAGATTTCTGGTTGTGTGAAAATTAGTGTATACTGCACTTGGGTTAATATTCAAATAGATCATTTTAAATAGTTGGAATTTGTGTTTTAAAACAGTATATCCAAATAAAAATCACAAAGTTAAATTCCAGGATGACTTTTGACATTTAAAAATAGTCTGTCAAATAGAACACTCAGTAGGATATTTTAAAAAATGGCTTTATGTCCAAGTAACAGTAACTAGATCATTCTGTATAAGGAGATAAAGACTGGACTTTCACCCAACAAAGTCAAAGTTAATGTTTGCATTTTGGGGACCGGAGCTATAGCACAGCGGGTAGGATGTTTGCCTTACACACAGCCAACCCAGGTTTGATCTCTGGCATCCCATATGGTTCCCCCGAGCACTACTAGGAGTAATTTCTGAGCAAAGATCAGGAGTAACCCCTGAGTATTGCCGGGTGTGAACCAAAAAGCAAGAAAAAGTTTGCATTTTGTACATATACATATATGCATATATATGTATATTTTAAGGTCCACTTATTGTACCTCTATTATATGTTTATTTATTATTTGTGCTTTAATAGTGTAAATGTTTATGTTTTTTCTGTATACTTCACATTCAACACCATCAAACTTACCCCAACCCCCTCTACTGTTGAGAATCATTTTATACAATGAATAAAAGCAATTTACATTTCTTAAATAAATATAAATTGAGCAGAAAGACAAAGAAAATCTAGGCACTCAAACATAAGCTCTCACTCAAACATAAGACTTTAACAACCCCTTGGCAATAGATAGCAAGCAGTAGGGGAGAGCTGAAGGAGAAGAGAGAGGTGAACCAGGAAGGCCATAGGATTGTGAGGGGCCTTGGTCTTGTTGAGATGGCAAAGGTGCAGTAAATCAATATAATTAATGTAAAGTAGGTACATCAATACCATTAAATTTAACACTACTATAACCATCTTAACTAAACTATAAAAAAAAGGTAACACATATTAAATATTCAAAAAAGCAGTAGCTAGTAGGGTTTTTCTAGATAATAAAAGAAAAGTTCGCCCAGAAGCTCCCCGCATTCCCACCAGGTGCCTTCGGCGGCAGGCACTCACTGAGGCACTCAGTTCCAGGTTAAAGGGCTGGAACTTTGAGAAGGGGACCAAGCCACACCCAGCTTCTACAGATCCTCAGCCAGACTACTTCCGCCCCAAACCCCTGACTCTGGAACCACCCACTGACACCCCAAAAATTCAAAACCGAAGTAATATCTATCTACCTGAGATACCACTAAACATTTGCCCCCTACACTCTTTGCTTTCCATCCCTAACAGCAAAGTAACTCAGACACCTATGAACTCTATTGACTAGTCACCCAGAACACACATTTTCAACCTACGATAGTCATTATGGTAAAGCAAAGCAGAATTCCTTCAAGCTCAATGATTGAAGTCATTAATACAGATGAGTCAAGCAATAACGATGAGCTACATAAATTCTCTAAAAGGAATTTCGGAAGGAACTGTTAAAGAAGCACAAGGAGCTCAAAGAAACAATGCAATAAAAAGTCAATAAAAAAGAGGACAAGAGAGCAGAATTGAGTAAATTTCAGGCCAAAGTACAAGCAGAAATGTCAGATATCAAAAATGAGGTAAGTGAACTGAAAAACACAGTGGAAGGCCTCCAAAGCAGAGTAACACCTACTGAAGAAAGAATTAGTGTTCTCGAAGACGAGGTTCAGAGATTCTCTAGACAACAACAGAAGATGGAAAAAAAGACTCACAATAAACAAAGAGACTACCAGAGAAAGTTGGGATGAAGCCAAAAGGAACAACATATGCATCATTGGGGTCCCAGAGGGCAAGAAGAAAACCCTGATGAAGAAGAAACTATCAAATCCATCATTGCTGAGAAGTCCCCGAACTGAAGAAATCTTGCTCCCAGATACAGGAGATATGTAGGATACCAGCTAAAAGAAACCCCAATAAGAATACTCCAAGACACATCCTTATTAAAATTACAAAACAATAGACAGAGATAGAATACTGAAAGCAGCAAAATCAAAAAAGGAAATCACATAAAAAAGGAGCTTCACTGAGATTGACAGCAGACTTCTCAGATGAAACACTCCAAGCCCAAAAACAATGGTGGATATTGTGAAAAGACTCAGCGAACTGCAGGCCTCACCAAGAATTCTTTACCCAGTAGACTACCTTTCAGATGCGAAGGAAAGATACACAAATTCATGGATAAACAACTCAGGAAATTCATAGACTCAAAACAAACTTTAAAAGAAGGATTGAAGGGTCTTTTGTAAAATTAGACAACCCAAAATCACAACAAGCTCATCTCAATGTCAACAGTCTAAATGTACCAATTAAGAGACAAAGAGTGGCAAAATGGATTAAAAAAAATGAATCCAACATTCTGCTGCCTACAAGAAAAACATCTGGAATAATCAGAGCAAACACAGACTCAAAGTCAAAGGAAGGAAGACCATTCTCCACACAAACACCCCTCCAAAAAGGTGGGTGTGGCCAAACTATATCTGAAAATATAGACTTTGGGCTGAAAAAGGTTAAATGGACAATGAAGGTCATTTCTTAATAATTAAGGGTATGTATACCAGGAAGAAATCAAGTGTTATAAACATATATGCGCCAAAGGAGAGGCCAGCAAAATACTTAAAAGGACTATTAATAGATCTCAAGGAAGACATTAACAGTAGCACAATAATAGTCGGAGACTTCAACACCGCCTTATCGACTATGGATAAATCAACAGGACTGAAACTCACCAGGGAAATACTGGACCTGAAGGAAGAAATGAAAGAAAAAGAGCTGGTTAATATATACAGGGCTTTTCATCCCAAAAAAGCTAAATACACATTTTTCCAGTGCACATGGAACGTTCTCCAAGATAGACCATATACTGAGCCACAAAGCATACCTGAACAATATAAAAAAGAGAGAAATCGTGTCAACTATCTTTTCAGATCATGATGCACCGAAAATAGTAGTGAATGATGCACAGAAGCAGGGAGTCAAACTAAACACCTGGAAACTGAACAGCTCAGTGCTGAACAACAAATGGGTCATAGAGGAAATCAAACAGGAAATCCCAAGATTCCTGGAAACAAATGACAATGAAGATACCAACTATCAGAATTTGTGGGGCACAGCAAAAGCTGTGTTAAAGAGGAAAGTTCATAGCTCTGCAAGCATTCATAAGGAAAGAAGAAAGGGCCCACATAAATGACCTGACCTCACAGCTGAAAATATTAGAAAAAGACCAACAAAAGAAGCCCAACCCAGGCAGAAGGAAGGAAATAGTGAAACTTAGGGAGGAAATCAACGAGCTGGAAACCAAAAAAAAACAATCTGAAAGATTAATGAAACCAAGAGCTGGTTCTTTGAAAAAATAAACAAGATCGACAAGCCACTGGCAAACTTGTAAGGACAGGAAAAGAGAGAAACCAAATAAACAGAATCAGAATTAAAAATGGTGATATCTCAACAGAAAAGAAAAACCAAAAGATCATCAGAGACTACTTTGAGAACCTGTATGCCACGAAACATGAGAACCTAGAAGAAATGGATAAATTCCTGAAGTCCTATAACCTCCCACGATTGAAACAAGAAGATCCCCAATGCCTGAAGTATCACCATCGAGGAAATTGAAACAATAATTACAAGTCTGCGAAACACAAGAGCCCAAATCCAGATGTGTTCACTAGAGAATTCTACCAAACCTTTAAGGAGGACATACTGCCTGTCCTGTTCAAGCTCATCCAGGAAATAGAAGAAACAGAAACACTCCCAAAAAGCTTCTACGAGGCACATATCACGCTGATACCCAAAGCACGGAGAAACAACACAAAGAAGGAAAATTACAGACCAATCTCCTTGATGAACACAGATGCTAAGGTCTTCAACAAAATACTAGCAAACAGAATACAAAGACTCATCAAATAGATCATACATCATGTCCAAGTATGATTCATCCCGGGAATGCAAGAATGGTTCAACATTCGCAAATCAATCAACATAATACATCATATCAATAAGAGAAAAAAATAAAAACCCATACAATCCTATCAATAGATGCAGAAAAAGCATTTGACAAGATCCAGCACCCATTCATGATTAAAACCCTCCAGAAAATGGGAATTGAAGCAAGCTTCCTCAAGATAGTCAAAGCCATCTACCAAAGGCCCACAGTGAGTATCACTCAATGGGGAAAAATTGAAAGCCTTCCCCTAAGATCAGGGACACGACAAGGTTGCCCTCTCTCAACTATTTTATTCAATATAGTACTGGAAGTACTCGCCATAGCAATCTGAGAAGAAAAGGACAGTAAGGGCATCCAGATAGGCAAGGAAGAAATCAAGCTTTCATTATTTGCAGATGACATGATACTATACTTTGAGAACCCTAAACTCTCTACCCAAAAACTTGTAGAAACAATAGATATGTATAGTAGAGTGTCAGGGTACAAAATCAATACCCAAAAATCATTGGCTTTCCTATATACAAATAACGAAAGAGAAGAAAGGGATATTAAGAAATTTATTCCATTCACAATTGTGCCACAGAAAATCAAATACCTAGGAGTCAGCTTAACCAAGTGTGTAAAGGACCTATACAAAGAGAACTACAAGGCACTGCTTCAAGAAATAAAGAGAGGATACGAGGAAATGGAAACACATTCCCTGCTCATGGATGGGGGAGAATTAACATTGTCAAGATGGTAATACTTCCTAGAGCCTTTGTACAGATTCAATGTGGTCCCTATAAGGATACCCATGACATTCTTATAAGAAATTAACCAAACATTCCTGAAATTCATATGGAATAATAAACACCCATGGATAGCTAAAGAAATTCTCGGGAAAAAGAACATGGGAGGTATCAACTTTCCCAACCTCAAACTGTACTACAAAGCAGCAGTAATTAAAACAGTGTGGTACTGGAATAGAAACAGAGCTGTGGATTTATGGAATAGAGTTGAGTATCCTGACACCCACCCTCAAAGACATGATCAGTTAATCTTTATTAAAGGAGAAAAGAGTCCAAACTGGAGTAAGGGAAAGCCTCTTCAACAAGTGGTGCTGGGAAAACTGGACAGCTACATGTGAAAAAATGAATTTGGACCTGTGTCTAACACCTTGCACAAAAATCAGATCAAAATGGATTAAAGGTCTCAATATCAGACCTGAATTCATAAAGTACATTGAAGAAAATATAGGAAAAACCCTCCAGGACATTGAAGCTAAAGACATCTTCAAAAGTGAAACACCATTAACAAAGCAACTAGAAGAAAAGATAAACATATGGGACTACATGAAACTAAAGAGCTTCTGCACCTCGAAAGAAACAGTGACCAAGATAGAAAGACAGTCCATAGAATGGGAAAGAATATCCACCCAAAACCCATCTGATATGGGGTTAATATCCTGAATATATCAGGCACTGGTACAGTTATATAAGAAGAAAACAGCCAACCCCATTAAAAAATGGGAGAAAAGATGAACAGAAACTTTGACAAGGAAGAAATTCGAATGGCCAAAAGGCATATGAAAAATGCTCATCGTCACTAATCATCAGAGAGATGCAAATCAAAACAACAATGAGATATCACCTCACACCACAGAGACTGGCCTATATTCAAAAGGGTAAAAGCAACAAGTGCTGGCATGGATGTGGGGAAAAGGGGACTCATACATTGTTGGTGGGAATGTCAACTTGTACAACCTTTCTGGAAAACAATATGGACATTCCTCCAAAGACTAGAAATTGAGCTCCCTTTTGACCCAGCCATACCACTACTGGGAATATACTCTGGGAAGCCAAAAACACACAGTGGAAACACAATCCACAGTTCTATTTTCATAGCAGCACTATTCACAATAGCCAGAACCTGGAAACAACCAGTATGCCCGAGAACTGATGACTGGATAAAGAAACTGTGATACATCTACAGAATTGAATACTATGCAGCTGTTAGGAAAAATGAAGTTTGAAAATGAAATTTGCCTATAAATGGGTGGACATGGAAAGGATCATGTTGAGTGAAATTAGTCAGAAGGAAAGAGAGAGCTATAGAATGACTGCATTTATTTGCATGACATATATATATACATATATATAAATATTTGTATATATACATACATACATATTATGTCACCAAATCCCGTGTCAGGTGAAACGTGGATCAGGAGGTCTTACCAAAATTGGAAATAACCGCAAACATGTGGGAGACAGAGGTTTAGTAAGACAGAGAAGGAAACATGTGTGAATAAATGTCAAAAAGGTTAATACCAACCTAGAACTGAGCATTAAATACAGGCCAAAAAAAATGCACATGATGGCCTCTAAGTGTATGTATCGCAACCCACAATGTGTAAGAGATGGAAAAGAGAGAGATAGGGAGAGAGAAAAGAGATAAAGAACCTGCCATTTAGGCAGACTATGGGTGGGGAGGGAATTGGGGACATTGGTGTTGGGACATGGGCACTGGTGGAGGGCAGGGTGCTGGAACACTATGTGACCAAAACCTCTAAACATGAACAATATTGTAATTGTATATCTCACAGTGGTACAATAAAATATTTAATAAAAAAAAGAAAAAGAAAAAATTCAAATGTACCAAGGAATGTAATTTTTGTATTGTAATAGTCTGAGGTACCAAAGATGGTGACTAATTATAGTTTATATCAATCTAGAACTGAGGATATTTAAAGATATCTTAGGAGGCAAATCCTTTCTCAGTGCTCAGAGGTGGCCTAAAACTACATTAGGAAATAAAAAAGGGTCAACCTCACACAAGGCAAACCCTTGACAACCGTATTTACTTTGAGTCCCACATGCACATTGTTATTCTATGAACATTGTCAATACTGCCCTGAAATATCCTTTCTAAGTATTGCTAAATGTTACAGAATTGTCAGAATTTCATAGGTGTAAGTGAGCACAATGTCCCTTTGCTCATCATACATAACATAGATTATAAGCTGCTTGCCTCGAACACTGCTGACCGTTTGATTTCCAGTTCCCCAGTTCCTCCAGGAGTTATCTCTGAGTATAGAGAACCTTGACCCTTTTCAAATATGGCACCAATCAAACCACAGCATATAATTATTTTCCATTTTTAGCTGTAACTCCTGAATATGTAACCCATAGATCAAGCCAGAATATTTCTCTAAAAATGTACAACAAAGCAATGTAGACTTATGTAATTTTAGTATTACTTTGTTAAGCAAAAATAACATATTGCCATAATTTTCCCTTCACACTTTTGATTTCCAGTCTTTTTATTTCTTTTTCTCTTAATTTTTTTTTCAAATTCAGCCCCTGTTCACAACTATTCCACAATACTACCATGAATATAATATATAATTATTGAAACAGAGGACCTTTGCAGTGAGTGTAAATTTCATTACAAAATCTCTCTACAAAAGATGATTTTTCTTTTTGTGTGGCAATACTTAATTTCTATATAGGAAAAGAACACTTTTATTGAAACACATGTAAATGTCTATAGCCTGATTTGATGTTCACAGTGTCTGTTAAGAACTATAGTCAAGGCAGAAAACCAGAGAACATGCCAAATATGTATTCATAGACCTTTAACCTTTTCACTTTATTTCTCTCATATAAGAATTGTCTTAAGCCACAAATGCCAGTCTGATTCAGAGCTAATAAAAGATAATTAAGCAGATTATACTTTACATAAGTTTGGGCATATCTTAAAAAACTTTGCATCCTGTTATCACCACTGTGTATTTCCAAGTAGTATGCTGTCAGTCAATCTCAATATTCAGACTCCATAGGTCCTCAGAGCTCCATCCAAGCGAACACTTGATCTTTCCCCTATAAGTTTCATCAGTAAATGCTCGAAATGAGAGCCTTTGTACTGATAGTATTCCATCTATATGGCAGAGCCTGGCAAGCTACCCATGTTTTATTTGTTATGCGAAAAACTAGTAAACAATAATGGACCTCGATTCCATGACCTGAAGAATGGTTTGAGGCTCTTCCAGTCCCTGAAACAAGCAGATGCCCTTGAGCTACACTTGCTTGTGACAGGACAAATGGAGATGTTACTGGTGCCCACTGGAGCAAATCAATGAACAACAGGAAGACAGTGTGACAGTGATACCTTAAATCTTCAAACAGTCACTATCACTATCACTATCACTATCTTCCCGTTCATCATCTATTTGCTAGAGTGGCACCAGTAATATCTCCATATGTCCTGTCTCATGCTAGTAGAACCCAAAGGCATCCGCTTGCTCCAGGAACATAAAGAGCCTCAAACATTATATTAGGTTATGGGAATGACCTAATATAAATGTTACTGGTATTTGGCATATCAAATACTACACGAGCAGCTTGCCAGGCTTGCCGCTCGGGTGGCATACTCTTGTAGTCACCTCTAAATAAAGCATTTATTGATGAACCGTGTGGCCTTGCGGCATGCGAGCTGGGCTGTGATAGTCTGGTCTGCTGGGTGGAGTTGTGATGAGAGGGTGCCTCATGAGCATCCGGGCACAGGGAGAGCAAGTAACAGCTCTGCCCCATGTCTGAGAATGTCTGAGAATCTCTGGTTCAGCATATCTGGGCCGTATTGAAAAAAAAAAAAACTGCTGCAGGGTGGCTTTCGATGATCCAGGCTGTGATAGTCTGGTCTGCTGGGTGGAGTTGTGTCGAGAGGGAAGTCTGGATGTGGAAAATGGTGGCCCCCATGGAGTCGAGGGGGTCGTCCTGGCTTGTTGTGAGGCTCTACTGGGGTGGCTGTCCAGGGATAGAACCCGCCTCATGAGCGGCTGGGTACAGAGAGAGCAAGAAGCAGCTCTTCAAACAGTCCAACAGTTAAATATTGGTTTTGTCAAGCAAACAATATTTATGTCATTTAGCGGACAAGTTTTAGATGTTATTGGACTCACTTTCACCAAGTATCATTTTATTAAATATACCAATGCATTCTGACAGATATGCATATGTGCATAATTTGACAGTATCAAATTATCAAATAATATAATGCAAAAAGCAAGCTAGTTAGATCGGGTTCTCACAAGTGTGCATCTTTTAGTTCTAAAATTTAGGAAGATGAAATATTTAAGACAGTGTTCTGTGGTCTTATTTCTCTGTAAACAAGAATTCTATGGGAATTCCAATTAAAGCAAATAGCAGCATCTATCTGGACAGTCATGTGTAGCATTGCCTGGCTGCTGTCTTTAAAGGTTCAATTTGCTTAAAGTAGTTTTTGTTTCACATAGAACTCAATTTAATGTTACAATCACTTGTTCCTATATAAATCAATAAATGGTGCATATGGATAAAAAATAAACCTCTTCTTGTGTGTATTTTTAGGCATGCAAAGTTGATAACTGATGGAAATACATGCAGAAATAAAATAAAACAGATCTGAACATGCACAGTCCATCTGTAGATAAAGCATCAGTGTAGTTTGATGGAAAGAAAATAGAGTTGAGTTGGGCAGAATTCCTGTCGAAAATATGCTTTTATTTAATTTTATTATTGATGTGGGGGCCAAACTTGTTGTGTTTAGGGCTTACTTCTTGCTCTTCCCTCAAGGATCAATCTAATAGACTTGGGGAACAGAATTGGGATGCCAGGAATTGACTAAACATAGCCATGTGCAAAGCCAGCATCTTGCCATTGTATTATCGATCCAGATCCCAATATATTTTATAATTCAGACTGATTGGACCCAAATTAAGTGAAATTCTATAATAATGAAAATTAAAAGTGTTGAAAAGTGCTAAATCATTTATTCACACAGTTTCAAAAAACATAGTCTGAAATTACTTAAAATAAATTCAAACAAAAGCAGAAACACTGGAATACTCCAAGGAACATCCACAAAGGGGACCAAGATGCACCGAGCCCTGGACCCCATGCTGTACCACTCCCTCTCAGCTCCAGCAAATGCCTCCCGCCCCTCTTATCAGGGGTGTGTCCTCTGCACTGCTCTCAGAACCACTCACCCATATCCTAAAATTCAAAACTTCACTGATGCTAGTGCGTCCATGTGAACTACTTACTATTTATCTTACATGAGGTACCAGTGAGGATACATCCTTACATTCCTTGCCACCCACCCCAAACTATACAAACAACTCAGACACCTACTAACTGTATTATCTAGCCACCCAAAGAACACAAATTTGCAACCTACAACAGTTGTAATGGTAAAGAAATGCATAATTCCATTAAGCTCAGTGGGTGAAGTCACTAGTCCAGATGAACCAAACATGATGAGCTATATAACCTCTCTGATAAGCAGGGCTATCATATAATTTCAGAAGGAATTGTTAAAGATTGGGATTGAGGTCTATAACTTTTACTGGTATTTGGCATATCAAATACGACACAGGTAGTTTTCATTCCCATGATCTGATGGAATGGTTTGAGGCTTTTTATGTTCCTGGAGCAAGCAAGCGCCCTTGGACTCTACTTGTATGAAACAGGACATATGGAGATGTTGCTGGTGCCCACTCAAGCAAATCGATGATGAATGGGAAGACAGTGAAGACAGTGACAGTGATTGTTAAAGATGCATAAGGAACTCAAAAAAACAATGAATGCAAAATCAATAAAATAGAAGAGAACATGAGAGCAGAAATGAGGAAAATGCAGACCAAAATACAAACAGAAATTACAGATATTAAAAAATGTGGTCAGTGAAATGAAAGGCACATGGGAGGCTTCAATAGCAGAGTTACAATTGCTGAAGAAAGAATTAGTGATCTCAAAGATGAGGTCCAAAGGTTCTCTAGACAACAGCAGAACATTGAAAAAAGACTCACAATTAATGAAGACAACAAGAGATAATTGGGATGAAGCCAAAAGGATAACATACCGATCGTTGAGGTCCCAGAGGGCAAGAAGAAAACTGTGATGAAGAAGAAACTGTCAAAGCCATCATTGCTGAGAAGTGCCCACAACAAAAGAACACTTGCTCCCAGATTCAGGAACCCAAAGGGTACCAGCTGAAGAAGAAACCCCAATAAGAATACTCGAGACACATCCTAATTAGGATGACAAAAAGCATATAGAGATAGAATACTGAAAGCTGCAAGATCAAAGAAGGAATTCACATACAAATGAGCATCCCTAAGATTTACAGCGTATTTCTCAGATGAAACAGTCCAAGTCCGAAGATAATGGTGGGATTTTGTGAAAAGAGTAAATGAACTGAAGCTCACACTAAGAATTCTTTACCTGGCTAGACTCACATTCAGATATGAAGGAAAGATATACAACTTCATGATAAGCAACAGCTGAGAAAATTACCACAAACGTGTGGGAGCAGAGATTCGGTAAGACACAGAAGGGAACAGTGTGTCAATAATTGTCAAAAGTGCTATCACCACATAGAACTTAGCATTAAATACAGGCAAAGAGATACACATGATAACCTCTAAGCATATGTATTATATTTCACAATATGTAAGAGAAGGAGGAGAGAAAGAGAGAGAAAGAAAGAGAGAAAAGAGATGGAGAACATGTCACAGAGGAAGGCTAGGGGGGGGAAGGTAATCGGGGACATTGGGGGTGGGAAATGGGCACTGGTGGAAGGATGGATTCTGGAACACTGTGTTGCAGAAACCCAGACATGAACATTTTTGTAATTGTTAAAATATTAATAATAGGGGCTGGAGAGCGATAGCACAGTGGGTAGGGCATTTGCCTTGCACATGGAGGACCCAGGTTCAAGCCTTGGCATCCCATATGGTCCCCGAGCACCACCAAAAGTAATTCCTGAGTGAAGAGCTAGGAGTAACCTCTGAGCATAGTAGGGTGTGACCCCCAAAATCAAAAGTAATAAGAACATAAAAAAATTTAAAAAAACAAAAAAATAATTTGAAAGGACTGAAGGGTCTATTGAAAGATAAGACAAAACCTAAAAAGAACAAGTTTAAGCAGAAAGATGGCACAAAATGTTATGCCAATAATATCTTTCAATATCAATGATATAAATGCACCAATTATGACATACAGAGTGGCAAAATGTTTAAAAACTGAAACCAACATTCTGCTGCCTATAAGAAACACATCTGAATAATCAGAGCAAACACAACTCAAAGTCAAAGGCTGGAAAACAATTCTCCAAGGGAAACAACTCCTCCAAAAGGCCAGTGTGGCCATACTAGTATCTGGCAATATAGACTTCAGGCTGAAAAAGGCTAGAAGGGACAGTTAAGGCCACTTCTTAATAATTAAGGTATATGTATATCAGGAATAAATTACACTACTAAGCATATATGCATCCAACAAGGGGCCAACAAAATACTTAAAACAACTTATAATAGACCGCAAAGAAGGCATTCACAATAGCGTAATATTATTTGTAGATTTCAGCACCGCTTTAACAACTATTGATAGATCAACAAGACTGAAACTCACCAAGGAAATACTGTCTTTGAAGGAAGAAATGGAAGAAAGAAGGCTGGTTGATATATATAGGACTTTTCATCCCAATAAAGCTGAATTCACATTTTTCTCCAATGCACATGGAACATTCTCCAAGAGAGACCACATACAGAACCAGAAAGCAAAACTCAATAAAATAAAGAATATAAAAATTGTGTCATAATCTTTTCGACAATGATGCACTGAAAATGGAAGTTAACCGCAACAGGGAGTCAAACCAAACTCTTGAAACTGACAGTTCACTGCTGAACAATCAGTGGATAATAGAAGAAATCAAACAGGAAATCCAGAGATTTCTGTAAACAACTGAAATGAAGATACAAATTATCAGAACCTGTGGGTCACAGAAAAACAGAGTTAAGAGGAAAGTTCATAAATCTGAAAGCATTCATCAGGAAAATAAAGGGCCCACATAAATAATCTGAATTCACTTGATCACTTAATCACTTGAATCCTTTTATTCATTGATTTGCTCCCTGCGGGCACCAATAACATTTCCATTGGACCCTTATCACTTGTCAATGTAGCCCAATGGCATCTGGTTGCTTCAGGAATATGAAGAGCCTCAAACTGTTCCTTCAGGGTCTTGAAAAAGAAGACTGACCATTTTGTAGGTAGGCGGCCACTTGATCTTTTGACATCCCATGGGATCCAGTTGGTAAAGGCTCTAGTCCAGCGGTTATCTTCAAATCACATTACATGTCCAGCCCATCTGATTTTCGATGCCTTGGCAAATGAAACAGCATCCCTGATTCTGGAATTGTGAAGGAGGTCGGAACTCCGATTCCTTCTCTCACTTGAGTGAGGAATGATAATCCAATCATAGCTCTTTCAATTTCTCTTTGGGAGATGTGAATAGCATTCTCATCCTGCTTTCATAGGGCCCAGGTCTCTGAGGCATATGTTAATGCAGAGAGAACGGTGGAGTCAAAGAGATGTGCCCAGAGTCAGAGGTTCTTTGTCCTTTTAGATATTGTTTTGATGCTTTTGAAGGCGTGCCATGCAGCTCACTTCCTCTGGCGCAGCTCAGGTTTAAGGTGGTCTATCAATGAAGATAGAAAAGATATGCTTTTTCTATCTTTGTTGTCTATGCACCAAATTCCACATACAAGGAAGATGAAATTGAGAAATTCTACATTGAACTAGAGGAGTTCTATGCGACAAAAGAGGCATCGGTGGCGTTGGTGTCCTTGTCAACAAGAACATGGCTATCAACATTGATTCATTTGAATGCCTAACAAACCAAATAGGATGATTACACTTGAAGAGATGTGGCGCACTGCCAGCAATTTCTATCTTCGTTGTCCTACGCACCAACATCCACATACAAGGAAGATGAAATTGAGAAATTCTACATGGAACTGGAAGATTTCTATAAAATAAGATCACACCTTCTACAAAATCATAGTTGGTGATTTTAATGCCAAGATAGGACTGGGAAGATTGACTGAAAAACTCCACATTGGGATCCATGGCCTAGAATGGAAGGAACAGGGTGGGAGACTATCTGAGTTCATGTCCACAAAGACCTTTAATGGGAAATCACAGTTCCAGAAGGCTGAAGTGAATCCAAAAGATTAAAGAAACCAAGAAATGGTTCTTTGAAAAAATAAACAATATCAACAAATCACTGCCAATATTGTCAAGACAGGGGAAACACAAAACCCAAAAAAATAGAATCAAAATTGAAAAGGGGGCATCACAACAGAAATCACAGAAATCCAAAAAATCATTAGAGATTATTTTGAAAGTCTGTATGCCATAAAACATGAGAACCTAAAAGAAGTGGACAAATTCCTGAAGTATTATAACAAGAAGACCTGCAGTACCTAAATAAATCTATCACCATCGAGGGAAAAGAAACAGTAATTAAAATCCCTCCCAAACACAAAAACACAGGTTCTGATGGATTCATGATTGAATTTTTCCAAACATTAAAGGAGGATCTACTAACAGTCCTTTTCAAATTCATCCAAGGAAATAGAAGAAACAGAAACACTACCAAATAGCTTCTACGAGGCACATATCACCCTGACACCAAAAGAAGGCAGAGACAACACACAAAAAAGAAAACTCTAGACCAATCTCCTGATGAACACAGATGCTAAGATCTTCAACAAAATACTAGCAAACAGAATCCAAAGACTCATAAAAAGATTATACATCATGACCAAGTAGGTTTGATCCCAGGAATGCAAGAATGGTTCAATATTCAAAAGTCAATCAACATGAAACATCATATCAATAAGAGAAAAAATAAAGCCATATGATCATATCAATAGATGCAGAGAAAGCATTTGACAAGATCTGACTCCTGTTTATGATAAAAACTCTCCATAATGTTGGAATTGAAGAACCTTCTTCAATATAATCAAAGACACCTACCAAAAGCCCACAGCAGGGCCTGGCTCTACCTCAGGTACTCTCTCTGGGGGCTGTGGTAGCCGGGTGGGTGCCTGGGGTCGTGGTAGAGCCCCTGGTCTTGGCAAAAGGTGGAACTACAACCACCAGAAATCCAAGCGGAAGCGGAAGTAAACAGATATTTTGAACTCTCACACCAGCCTCTCTCCATCTCAGGTATTCTCCCTGGGAGGTGCGGCTGGCCTGGCGGATGCCACCTCATGTGGCAACTTATTAATACAAAAACTAGGAAATTCAACACCAAGGGAAGGTAATATCCTCAAGATAAAAGAAACAGTACACTAGAGGAATCTATCCCTGAACACCGCAGCACCATGGGGGAACAATGCAGATCCCCAGTTCGAAGAACAGATGAAGGAATCAACCCTGAAGACTAAAAAAGAATACAGATGTGCATGATCTCTCTGACAATGAATTTAGAGAAGAAATTGGTAGGATGTTTAAGGAGCTCAACCAAAAAATTGAGCAGATGTCCAATAAAAATACAGGAGATCATAAACGAAGCAGTTGAAATGGCAGTCAATAAATTATGGGAGGAAATGAGAGCAGAAATGAGAACCATGCAAATAGAAATATCATCGCTTTAAAACTCAGTAGATGAAATGAAAAACACAATCGGGGCTCTCAACAGTAGGATGACAGCAGTGGAAGAGAGAATCAGTGAGACTGAAGATGAGCTGCAGAATGCACTTAGAGAACTACATAAGATGGAAAAAAGATCAGACAATGAATCAGCAATGGAACAGAGAACAATGGGATGAAGCCAGGCGGAACAACATAAGAATCATTGGAGTCCCAGAAGGACAGGAAAGTAACCTCATGGAAATTAAAACAGTTAAAAACATCCTGGTTGAAAAGTTCCCTGAGTTAAAGGATGAAGGCAGCCAGATCCAAGAAGCCCGACACGCTACCAGCAGTAAGAGACCCCAATAGAAAGACCCCAAGACACATCCTAGTCAAAGTAATGGATGCCATAGACAGAGACATAATTCTTCAGGCAGCAAGATCAAAGAAGGAAATTGTATATAAAGGAGTATCCATTCGACTTTCAGCAGACTTCTCAGAAGAGATCCTCCAAGCCCCAAGGCAGTGGTGGGATATTGTAAAAAAAAAAAAAAAAAAAACTCAATGAAATGAATAAATGAATGCCCTCAGCAAGAATTCTTTTTTTTTTTTTTTTTGGGTCACACCCGGTGATTCTCAGGGGCTACTCCTGGTTCTGCACTCAGGAATTACTCCCTGGCAGTGCTCAGGGGACCATATGGGATGCCGGGATCGAACCCCAGGCCGGCATGGGCTGGCCGCATGCAAGGCAAACGCCCTACCCGCTGGGCTATCGCTCTGGCCCCACAGCAAGAATTCTTTATCCGGCTAAACTCTCACTCATATTTGAAGGAACAGATATACAAGTTCTTGGATAAACAACAGCTTAGGAAATTTGTAAACTCAAAACCAACCTTAAAAGAAGGACTGAAAGATCTACTCTAACATGAGACATAACCCAAAAGAACAACCAACCTATACAGAAAGATGGTACAAAAATCCCATGACAATAATCTCTCTCAATGTCAATGGTCAAAATGCTCCAGTTAAGAGACACAGAGCG
The DNA here is from genome assembly GCA_021461705.1 of Cryptotis parvus. Classification (NCBI taxonomy): domain Eukaryota; kingdom Metazoa; phylum Chordata; class Mammalia; order Eulipotyphla; family Soricidae; genus Cryptotis; species Cryptotis parvus. The sequence goes on from JAJIBD010027859.1 coordinate 70,344, forward strand.
ACACCCAGCTAATGTGTTTCAGCGGCGGGCAGGCCCCGAGCCACCACTTTCCAGGATAAAGGGCTGAAAGTTTGAGAAGGGGACCAAGCCACACCCAGCTTACTCGGACAGCCCTTTTGATGTCATCTGCCCCTACATTCAGCAGCTCCCGCTCTCCACACCAGGTGCCTTCCCACCGGCGGGCAGGCTCGAGCCACTCCTTTCCAAGATAAAGGGCTGGAATTTTCAGAAGAGGAACAAGCCACAACCAGCTTCCTCAGACTACCCTCCTGATGCTATCCTCCCTGATGCCCAGCAACTCCCCGCTCTCCCCACCACCTGCCACTCTCCCACCAGGTGCATCCCGCTCAGGGCTGGCCCCCGAGCCACTCCTTTCCAGGATAAAGGGCTGGAAGTTTGAGAAGAGGACCAAGACACACCCAGCTTCCTTGACTACCCTTCTGATGCCATCTGTCCTGATGCCCAGCAGCTCCCCGCTCTCCCAACACTCCCAAAAATTCAAAACCGCTAATATCTATCTACCTGACAACCACTAAACATTTGCCCCCTAAACTCTTTGCTATACATACATAACTGCAAAGTAATTCAGGCACCTACTAACTCTATTGACTAGTCACACAGAACACACATTTTCACCTATGATAGTCATGGTAAAGGAATGCAGAATTCCTTCAAGATCTATGATTGAAGTCACTAATACAGATGAGTCAAGCATTAGCTATGAGCTATATAACCTCTCTGAAAAGGAGTTTCTGAAGGAACTGTTAAAGATTCACAAGGAACTCAAAGAAACAATGGAATGCAAAGTCAATAAAATACAAGAGGACATGAGAGCAGAATTGAGTAAATTTCAGACCAAAGTACAAGCAGATATAACAGATTTTAGAAATGAGATAAGTGAACTGAAAAACACAGGTGAAGGCCTAAAAAGCAGAGTAACAGCTACTGAAGAAAGAATTAGTGATCTCAAGACGAGGTTCAGAGATTCTGTAGACAACAACAGAAGATGAAAAAAAGACTCACAATCAACGAACAGACTACCAGAGAAAATCGGGATGAAGCCAAAAGGAAAAACATACGAATCATTGGAGTCCGAGAAGGGCAAGAAGAAAACCCTGATGAAGAAGAAACTGTCAAAGCCATCATCGCTGAGAAGTTCCCTGAACGAAGAAAGCATGCTCCCAGATACAGGAGACTGGTAGGCGACAAGCTAAAAGAAACCCCAATAAAAATACTCCAAGACACATCCTTATTAAAATGACAAAAACAATAGACAGAGATAGAATACTGAAAGCAGCAATATCAAAGAAGGAAGTTGTATACAAAGGAGCATCCCTGAGATTTACAGCAGACTTCTCAGATGAAACACTCCAAGCCCGAAAACAATGGTGGTATATTGTGAAAAGACTCAATGAACAGCAGGCTTCACCAAGAATTCTTTACCCAGCTAGACTTACTTTCAGATGTGAAGGAAATATACACAACTTCATGGATAAACAACAACCCGAAATTCATAGACTCAAAACCAACTTTAAAAGAAGGATTGAAGGGTCTATTGTAAAATAAGACAACCCAAAACAACAAGTTTAAACAGAAAGATGGCACAAAATCCAATGACAAAAATATCTCTCAACGCCAATGGTCTAAATGCACCAATTAAAAAGACACAGGGTGGCAAAATGGATTAAGAAACTGTAACCAACATTCTGCTGCCTACAAGAAACACATCTGAATAATCAGAGCAAACACAGACTCAAAGTCAAAGGCTGGAAGACCATTTTCCACGCAAAACAACTCCTCCAAATGGTGGGAGCGGCCATACTCTTATCTGACAATATAGACTTCAGGCTGAAAAAAAGTTAAAAGGGACAATGAAGGCCATTTCTTAATAATTAAGGGGTGTGTATACCAGGAAGAAATCACACAACTAAACATATATGCGCCAAACAAGGGACCAGCAAAATACTTAAAAGGACTATTAATAGACCTCAAAGAAGACATTAACAGTAGCACAATAATAGTCAGAGACTTCAACACTGCCTTATCGACTATGGATAAATCAACAGGACTGAAACCTCGCCAGGGAAATACTAGACCTGAAGGAAGAAATGGAAGAAAGAGAGCTGGTTGATATATACAGGGCTTCTCATTCCAAAAAAGCTGAATACACATTTTTTCCAGTGCACATGGAACATTCTTGAAGATAGACCATATACTGAGCCACAAAGCATACCTCAACAAAATAAAAAAGATAGAAATTGGTTCAACTATCTTTTCAGAACATGATGCACTGAAAATAGTAGTGAATGATATACAGAAGCAGGGAGTCAAACCAAACACCTGGAAACTGAACAGCTCACTACTGAACTACAAATGGGTCATAGAAGAAATCAAAAAGGAAATCGAAAGATTTCGGGAAACCAATGACAATGAAGATACCAACTATCAGAACTTTGGGACACAGCAAAAAGCTGTGTTAAGAGGAAAGTTCATGGCTCTGCAAGCAATTATAAGGAAAGAAGAAAGGGCCTACATAAATAACCTGACCTCATAGCTGAAAATATTAGAAAAAAGACCAACAAAAGAAGCCCAACCCAGGCAGAAGGAAGGAAATAGTGAAACTTAGGGATGAAATTAACGAGCTGGAAACCAAAGAAACAATCCGAAAGATTAATGAAACCAAGAGCTGGTTCTTTGAAAAAAAATAAACAAGTTTGACAAGTCACTGGCAAATCTTGTAAGGACAAGAAAAGAGAGAACCCAAATAAACAGAATCAGAATTGAAAATGGTGACATCTCAACAGAAAAGAAAGAAATCCAAAGGATTATCAGAGACTACTTTGAGAACCTGTATGCCACGAAACATGAGAACATAGAAGAAATGGATAAATTCCTGAAGTCCTATAACCTCCCCACGATTGAAAAAGAAGACCTCCACTACCTGACTAAGCCTACCACCATACAGGAAATTGAAACAATAATTAAAAAGTCTGCCCAAACACAAAAGCCCAAATCCAGATGGGTTCACTAGAGAATTCTACCAAAACTTTAAGGGGGACCTATTGCCTGTCCTGTTCAAGCTCTTCCAGGAAATAGATAAAAAGA
>JAJIBD010027860.1:0-31107 GCA_021461705.1 Cryptotis parvus
GCACCCCTTTCCAGGATAAAAGGGCTGGAACTTTGAGAAGGGGACCAAGCCACACCCAGCTTCTTCGGATATTCCACTGAACTACCTCCACCCGGACCCCTGACTCTGGAACCACCCACTGACACCCCAAAATTCAAAACCGATGGACGCTAGCATGTCTGACAAAGAAATATCTATCTACCTGAGATACCACTGAGCATTTGCCCCTACATTCTTTGCTATACATCCCTAACTGCAAAGTAATTCAGGCACCTACTAACTCTATTGACTAGTCACCCAGAACACACATTTTCAACCTACAATAGTCATTATGGTAAAGCAACGCAGAATTCCTTCAAGCTCTACGATTGAAGTCACTAATACAGATGAGTCAAGCAATAACGATGAGCTATATAACCTCTCTGAAAAGGAATTTCGGAAGGAACTGTTAAAGATGCACAAGGAACTCAAAGAAACAATGGAATACAAAGTCAATAAAATACAAGAGGACATGAGAGCAGAATTGAGTAAATTTCAGACCAAAGTACAAGCAGAAATGACAGATATTAAAAATGAGGTAAGTGAACTGAAAAACACAGGAGAAGGCCTCCAAAGCAGAGTAACAGCTACTGAAGAAAGAATTAGTGATCTCGAAGACGAGGTTCAGAGATTCTGTAGACAACACCAGAAGATGGAGAAAAGACTCACAATCAACGAACAGACTACCAGAGAAAATCGGGATGAAGCCAAAAGGAACAACATACGCATCATTGGGGTCCCAGAAGGGCAAGAAGAAAACCCTGATGAAGAAGAAACTGTCAAAGCCATCATCGCTGAGAAGTTCCCTGAACTGAAGAAAGCATGCTCCCAGATACAGGAGGCCCGTAGGATACCAGCTAAAAGAAACCCCAATAAGAATACTCCAAGACACATCCTTATTAAAATGACAAAAACGATAGACAGAGATAGAATACTGAAAGCAGCAAGATCAAAGAAGGAAATCACATACAAAGGAGCATCCCTGAGATTTACAGCAGACTTCTCAGATGAAACACTCCAAGCCCGAAAACAATGGTGGGATATTGTGAAAAAGACTCAATGAACTGCAGGCTTCACCAAGAATTCTTTACCCAGCTAGACTTACTTTCAGATGTGAAGGAAAGATACACAACTTCATGGATAAACAACAACTCAGGAAATTCATAGACTCAAAACCAACTTTAAAAGAAGGATTGAAGGGTCTATTGTAAAATAAGACAACCCAAAACCACAACAAGTTTAAACAGAAAGATGGCACAAAAATCCAATGACAATAATCTCTCTCAACGTCAACGGTCTAAATGCACCAATTAAGAGACATAGGGTGGCAAAATGGATTAAAAAACTGAATCCAACATTCTGCTGCCTACAAGAAACACATCTGAATAATCAGAGCAAACACAGACTCAAAGTCAAAGGCTGGAAGACCATTCTCCACGCAAACAACTCCTCCAAAAAGGCGGGTGTGGCCATACCCAGTATCTGACAATATAGACTTCAGGCTGAAAAAGGTTAAAAGGGACAATGAAGGCCATTTCTTAATAATTAAGGGGTATGTATACCAGGAAGAAATCACACTACTAAACATATATGCGCCAAACGAGGGGCCAGCAAAATACTTAAAACGACTATTAATAGACCTCAAAGAAGACATTAACAGTAGCACAATAATAGTCGGAGACTTCAACACTGCCTTATCGACTATGGATAGATCGACGAGACTGAAACTCACCAGGGAAATACTGGACCTGAAGGAAGAAATGGAAGAAAAGAGAGCTGGTTGATATATACAGGGCTTTTCATCCCAAAAAAGCTGAATACACATTTTTTCCAGTGCACATGGAACATACTCCAAGATAGACCATATACTGAGCCACAAAGCATACCTCAACAAAATAAAAAAGATTGAAATTGTGTCAACTATCTTTTCAGATCACGATGCACTGAAAATAGTAGTTAACCATACACAGAAGCAGGGAGCCAAACCAAACACCTGGAAACTGAACAGCTCACTGCTGAACAACAAATGGGTCATAGAAGAAATCAAACAGGAAATCCAAAGATTCCTAGAAACAAATGACAATGAAGATACCAACTATCAGAACTTGTGGGACACAGCAAAAGCTGTGTTAAGAGGAAAGTTCATAGCTCTGCAAGCATTCATAAGGAAAGAAGAAAGGGCCCACATAAATAACCTGACCTCACAGCTGAAAATATTAGAAAAAGACCAACAAAAGAAGCCCAACCCAGGCAGAAGGAAGGAAATAATAAAACTTAGGGAGGAAATCAATGAGCTGGAAACAAAAAAAAAACAATCCGAAAGATTAATGAAACCAAGAGCTGGTTCTTTGAAAAAATTAAACAAGATCGACAAGCCACTGGCAAGACTTGTAAGGACAGGGAAAGAGAGAACCCAAATAAACAGAATCAGAAATGAAAATGGTGACATCACAACAGAAAAGACAGAAATCCAAAAGATCATCAAAGATTACTTTGAGAACCTGTATGCCACGAAACATGAGAACCTAGAAGAAATGGATAAATTCCTGAAGTCCTATAACCTCCCAGACTGAAACAAGAAGACCTCCAATACCTGAATAAGCCTATCGCCATCGAGGAAATTGAAACAGTAATTAAAAGTCTGCCCAAACACAAAAGCCCAGGTCCAGATGGGTTCACTAGCAAATTCTACCAAACCTTTAAGGAGGACCTACTGCCTGTCCTGTTCAAGCTCTTCCAGGAAATAGAAGAAACAGAAACACTCCCAAACAGCTTCTATGAGGCACACATCACCCTGATACCCAAAGCAGGGAGAGACAACACAAAGAAGGAAAATTACAGACCAATCTCCTTGATGAACACAGATGCTAAGATCTTCAACAAAATACTAGCAAACAGAATCCAAAGACTCATCAAAAAGATCATACATCATGACCAAGTAGGATTCATCCTGGGAATGCAAGGATGGTTCAACATTCGCAAATCAATCAACATAATACATCATATCAATAAGAGAAAAAATAAAAACCATATGATCCTATCAGAAGATGCAGAAAAAGCATTTGACAAGATCCAGCACCCATTCATGATTAAAACCCTCCAGAAAATGGGAATTGAAGGAAGCTTCCTCAAGATAGTCAAAGCCATCTACCAAAAGCCCACAGCGAGTATCATTCTCAATGGGGAAAAATTGAAAGCCTTCCCCTTAAGATCAGGAACACCACAAGGTTGCCCTCTCTCACCTCTTTTATTCAATATAGTACTGGAAGTACTTGCCATAGCAATCAGAGAAGAAAAGGACATTAAGGGCATCCAGATAGGCAAGGAAGAAATCAAGCTATCATTATTTGCAGATGACATGATATTATACCTAGAGAACCCTAAACTCTCGACCCAAAAACTCTTAGAAACAATAGATATGTATAGTAGAGTGGCAGGGTACAAAATCAATACCCAAAAGTCGGTGGCTTTCCTATACACAAATAATGAAAGAGAAGAAAGGGATATTAAGAAATCGATTCCATTCACAATTGTACCACAGAAAATCAAATACCTAGGAATCAGCTTAACCAAGTGTGTAAAGGACCTATACAAAGAGAACTACAAGACACTGCTTCAAGAAATAAAAGAGGACACGAGGAAATGGAAACACATTCCCTGCTCATGGATGGGGAGAATTAACATTGTCAAGATGGTAATACTCCCTAGAGCTTTGTACAGATTCAATGTGGTTCCTATAAGGATACCCATGACATTCTTTAAAGAAATTGACCAAACACTCCTGAAATTCGTATGGAATAATAAACCCCCATGGATAGCTAAAGCAATCCTTGGGAAAAAGAAGATGGGAGGCATCACCTTTCCCAACCTCAAACTGTACTACAAAGCAGCAGTAATAAAAACAGCATGGTACTGGAATAAAAACAGACCTGTGGATCTATGGAATAGAGTTGAGTATCCTGACACCCACCCTCAAAGACATGATCAGTTAATCTTTGATAAAGGTGCAAAGAGTCCAAATTGGAGTAAGGAAAGCCTCTTCAACAAGTGGTGCTGGGAAAACTGGACAGCTACATGTAAAAAAATGAATTTGGACCTGTGTCTAACACCTTGCACAAAAATCAGATCAAAATGGATTAAAGATCTCAATATCAGACCTGAATCCATAAAGTACACTGAAGAAAATATAGGAAAAACCCTCCACGACATTGAAGCTAAAGACATCTTCAAAGGTGAAACACCATTAACAAAGCAACTAGAAGAAAACATAAACATATGGGACTACATGAAACTAAAGAGCTTCTGCACCTCAAAAGAAACAGTGACCAAGATACAAAGGCAGTCCACAGAATGGGAAAGAATATTCACCCAATACCCATCTGATAAGGGGTTAATATCCAGGATATATCAGGCACTGGTACAGCTATATAAGAAGAAAACAGCCAACCCCATAAAAAATGGGGAGAAGAGATGAACAGAAACTTTGACAAGGAAGAAATTCAAATGGCCAAAAAGGCAATGAAAAAATGCTCATAATCACTAATCATCAGAGAGATGCAAATCAAAACAACAATGGGATATCACCTCACACCACAGAGACTGGCCCATATCCAAAAGGGTAAAAGCAACAAGTGCTGGCATGGATGTGGGGAAAAAGGGACTCTCATACATTGTTGGTGGGAACGTCGACTTGTACAACCTTTCCGGAAAACAATATGGACATTCCTCCAAAGACTAGAAATTGAGCTCCCTTTTGACCCAGCCATACCACTCCTGGGAATATACCCTGGGAAGCCAAAAACACACAGCGGAAACACAATCCACACTTTTATTTTCATAGCAGCACTATTCACAATAGCCAGAACCTGGAAACAACCAGTATGCCCGAGAACTGATGACTGGATAAAGAAACTGTGGTACATCTACACAATGGAATACTATGCAGCTGTTAGGAAAAATGAAGTTATGAAATTTGCCTATAAATGGATGGACATGGAAAGGATCATGTTGAGTGAAATTAGTCAGAAGGAAAGAGAGAGAGACATAGAATGACTGCATTTATTTGCATGACATAAATATATCAGGTGGTCTTACCAAAAGTGGAAATTACCACAAACGTGAGGGAGTCAGAGGTTAGGTAAGACAGAGAAGGGAACATGTGTGAATAAATGTCGAAAGGGCTGATACCAACATAGAACTGAGCATTAAATACAGGCAAAAAAATGCACATGATGGCTTCCAAGTGTATGGTAGTGCAACCCACAATGTGTAGGAGAAGGAAGAGAGAGAGAGGGAGAGAGAGGAGATAAAGAACCTGCCATTTAGGCAGGCTATGGGAGGGGGGAGGGAATTGGGGACATTGGTGGTGGGAAATGGGCACTGGTGGAGGGTGGGTGCAACACTATGTGACCGAAACCTCCAAACATGAACAACGTTGTAATTGTATATCTCATGGTGGTATAATAAAGTATTTAATTAAAAAAAGAAGAAAAAAGGAACATCACATAGAAATGTTTTTCCCTCCTTCGGAATCTGGTATTCAGGAGGTAGGATGGCTTACAGCATTTTTTTTTCATTTTTTTGTATCTCTTTAGTTTTATCTTCTTTCCTTCCTCATAATAAGGTGTGGTTCTTTTAGGAAATAGGATTGTTCTAGAATTTTTTTCTAATTTAAATGCATTTAATGCATTCTTATATGGCCAGGGAAGTCATCTTTGAGTTTCCTTTGAGTATCCTTGGAAGAGGGAACAAGAAGGGATGGAGGAATATATATTTTTCCAAGTTAATGGCATATCAGTGGTGGCTCCTAATTCTCGTGGTGGACAGGCATATTTTTGTGAAGAGCATACAAACAGCATTCATGACTAAATGTTTTGTAAATGGAAAAATCAGTGAGTAGGCTAAGAAAGAAATAGTCATTATGGACCAATACCGTAGTTGACATTGGTAGCACAGAAGGGTCATATATTTGATGTGGATCTGTTGAAATGTCCAAATTGTTCAAAAGGAACCTAAAACACAGTTTAATTTTTTTTCTCCAAATATACAGATAAAATAGTTCTCACTTGAACTTGATTGCCACAATACAAACTTTTACACAGCTTTGGATATTATTCATAGAGCCAGTGGAATTCTAACACTTCACTTGGGAATTGTATTTGACATCTGAATACAGATGTGTGTCTTAATTTTCCATCCACAGAGATGTTTTCTTCAGGGAAGATAATCCCTCTAAATGCTTCCCAGACTTTCGATTTTTTAAATAAGTATTGTCTTGTATTACTATGAAATAGAAAGCTGCTCTTATCGTTTACATATTTTTTTGAAAATTCTTTTGCTTAAAAAAAAGTCAAGCTTTCCAAAGGATCAGATAATTTAGGTTTTGTTTTAAAGTTTCTTGAAAAGGAGCCTAATTGACCCCAATGATTTGAGAGGTAGAAAAAGAGAGTGGAAGGGGTAGAGTGGGCAGTATTAAGTGGGCAGGGCACTTGCATGAGGCCAAACTGGGTTTCATCCCTGGCACCCCAGGTGGTCCCTTGAGCCTCACCGGGAATGCTGCCTGAACACAAAGCCAGGAGTGAGCCATGAGCACCATTGATTATAGCTCAAAAACATAAAGGAAAAAAGAAAAGAAATGAAGAACTATTTAATATTGCTGATAGTAATTACTCTTATAATAAATTGGAGGTAAAAAATAAAATTAAGGAAATATTTTTATTTTAGAATAAGACTGCTGACTCTTTTGTCTATTTTCCAGTATAAGATGACAATAAATTTTTATATGTCTGATGAATAGTCATTGAAGCAAAATGACACTCTCCACTGTGTGAAGTTTATTTAGATCCTAAGCAAATCAGGAACACTGGATATGTCAGTCCGGACTTCCCTCTTGTCACAACTCCACCCAGCAGACCAGACTATCACAGCCCGGATCATAGACACCCACCTTGCAGCAGGTTTTTTTTTTTAATCCGGCCCAGGTATGCTGAACCAGAGACTCTCAGACATGGCGCAGAGCTGCTACTTGCTCTCCCTGTGCCCAGCCGCTCATGAGACGCCCAGGAGGCATGGCGGGTTCTAGCCCTGGCCTGCCACCCCAGCAGAGCCTCACAACAAGGCAGACCACCCCCGAGCTCCATGGGGGCCACCGTTTTCCACATCTGGACTTCTATCTCGTCTCACCTCCACCCAGCAGACAAGTCTATCACAGCCCGGATCATCAACACCCACCCTGCAGCAGTTTTTTTTTTCAATCCGGCCTCACAACAAGCCAGACAAGCCCCCCACTCCATGGGGGCCACCATTTTCCACATCCGGACTTCCCTCTTGTCACAACTCCACCCAGCAACCAGACTATCACAGCCCGGCTCACGCGGCTGCTAGCAGCCGTGTGGTTCATCAATAAATGCTTTATTTAGAGGTGATTACAAGAGTTCCGCCGCTTCTCGTGTCGTATTTGATATGCCAAATACCAGTAACATTTATATGACCTAATATAATGGTTTGAGGCTCTTTATGTTCCTGGAGCAAGCCGATGCCTTTGGGTTCTACTAGCATGACACAGGACATATGGAGATATTACTGGTGCCTGCTCCAGCAAATAGATGATGAACGGGAAGATAGTGAATCCTAAAGCACTTGCTGCATTAAAACAAAGGTTCGCAGAGTTGTTTATTGTTACATTATTTTTCTAACTGCTTAATTACATTAGCAACATGTTAGAATGGAGAGAAAAACTTGTTAGCTCATTTTCAGAGTATAGAATCAACAGGATAATATTTTGCAGAAAGGCTTTAGCAAAGATTAAGAGCAATGTAAAAAAGTTTTGGAAAATTCATTCAGGATGTTTATACTTGTACTCCTTTTCACATATAATTTTTCTTTATAATTTATAGCCCTGATGAACCGCACATTGCGCACGATGGGGAGAGATGAGATTGGCTTTTCTCTGGGTGGAGCTCTGATGAGCTGTGGAATCCAGAATTTGAAAATGGCATCCCTCGTGGTGTGGTGGTTCCTCTGGCTTCTTGCGAGACTCTATTGGGATGGTGGGCAAGGGCTAGAAATTGCCTTCCCGGAAGGAATGGTTTGAGGCTCTTTGGTGCTAGTAGATGCCCTTGGGCTAGTAGATGCCCTTGGGCTACATTAGCATGCAACAGGAAATAAGGAGATATTACTGGTGCCTGATTGAGTAGTATGACTAATATGACATATAGTATTTTCTTTTCTGTATAGGAAAAGGAAGGCAATCCTAAATAAATATTGAAAAAATTGTTTTAGGGTACTGCCCCTCTCTTTTTTTCTGATGGAGGAAAGAGTGCAACTCATTATTTCAGGCTGTATATCTGGATTTAATCCAAAGGTCATAATGATGTTTCTGGAATAGGTTTCAAGTTTCTGGAGTTGGGACCATGGAGATGATTTATGAGGTATTTTTGGTATGTTTACCAGTTGAATATCTCCAGGACTGTGTGTGGTCTTAGGTACCTAGGGTGTTTATAAAAATGGCAGCTTTATGCTGCTGTCATATCCAAGTTTCTAAGAGTAAATATAAAATGAAACTGGGAAGAAATAGATGTAATACTTTAATTTTGGGGGTGGGACACCTGGATACTGATAAGAGGAACCATATTTGTGCCTGAGATCAAACCCCTATGTGGATTGAACTTTAGCCACTGTATTCTCTCACTACACTACACCAGGGTCTGATTTTTAAAGAAGTGAAACCTGTTGTTTGATTATTTACTAACTGGTGTTAAACTATTAATATCTGGGAATATTAATGAAAGTTATGTATGTATAAATGATTATGCTTATCAAGCTATCAGAGGTGAATAGACTCCTCAAAATAAGCCCATTCTGTGAAGTTTATAGGATGCCTGGGTCCTTGGCATGTCTTATATGCTAAGTGTGAACCTTTTAAAAGCTTTTTTTATGACTTGATTGAATGTGTTGCCAAATATTGCAGTATTAGGTGCACTTACCAAGAATATTTGGGAGTGCTTATTTTCCCCTTATCTTTTTAATCTCTGTGTGCAGAAGTGCATCCTTTTTTATGTTGAACTTAAAAACTATGAGATTAAAGTTGTTATTGTATTTTTTTAAAATTTGAGTTGATCTTTGTGAACTTCATTTAAAAATACTTTAAAAGAGGCCAGAGAAATAGCACAGCAGTTAATTCTTGCACATGGTCTTGAACACAATTGCCTGTGTTCACGTCCCCCCCACTACCCCCTCTACCCCATCCCCCATTATTCCATTGAAAAATGGAGAAAAGAGATGAATTAATATTTACCCAAAGAAGATATAAAGATAGTCAACAGACATATGAAAAAGTGACTATGATTGAGTCAGAGAGATAGTACAGAGGGTAAGATACTTGCTTTGCATGTCCTAGTCTGGATTTGATCCCCAGGACTACATATGGTCCCTTGAGCACCACCAGAAGTAATACTGGAGAACAGAGCCAGGAGTAAGTCATGAAGCACTGCTATGGCCCCAAAGGACAAACAAACAAAAAAGTGTTTATATTAATATATTGACAAAATGCAAATCAAGGCAAGAAGGGCTTATAACTAAAAGAATAAAAACAAACCATGCTGGCATGGCATGAGAGCAGTAATATAAATAATAAAAGAGGGACTGCTTTCTGATTCAGCTTTTATGGAAAATAATGCAGAATAGAACTTCCATATCACCTAGTAATGGTTCTAATGGGTCTCCATCCCAAGAATATAAAGTTAATCTGCATGAATATATGTATATCTATGTATTTACAGTCACCAAAGTCTGGAAAGAGACAAAGTTCCCAACAACAGGTGACTGGACAATAAGATTTAGCATATATATAATGGAATCTACTCTCATAAGAAAGAAAAGATAAAATCATGCAATTTCCTACAATTTGGAATTGAAGAGTATCATGCTAAGTGAAGTGAGTCAGAGGAAAATACAAATACAAAATTATCTGTTGAGGGGGCTGGAGTAATAGTCCAATGTGAGTGATAAAGGAGCACAGAGCCAGGAGTAAGCCCTGGGTACTGTTGTGTGTGGCCCCCTACATTTTTCTATTGAAGAAAACAAGGCAGAGTTAAAACAAGGCAGAACCCTTTACAACATTGGATATATCTAAAGGCTTCTTCAAGGACTCAATGACATTTGCCAAGAAAACTGAAGCAAAAATAAACAAATGGAGTCACATCAAATTAACAAATTTCTGCACCAGAAAAGTAATGATGATGATAATACACCCCACAAACTGGGAGAGAACATTTGCTCACCATTCATCTGATCAAGGGTTAATGTCTGAGATACAAAAAGCACTTGTAAAACTTAACAAAAGAAAAAAAGGGACTTCATAAAAATAAATGGAGAGAAGAGATGAATGGACACTAGAATAGGCACTTGTCAAAGAAGTACAAATGGCTAACAGGTATACAAAAACTGTTCTTCATCACTTGTCATTATATAAATGTAAACAAACACAACAATGAGTTTTCACATGCAAATGAAAACTATTATTGTTGAGGAGGATGTGGGGACACTTTTTGGGAATGTTATCTGTTCAATTCCTTTGGAAACTATAGAAACTTATCAAAAATAATAAAACTTTAACTTTCATGGTATCCACTTTATCATATCACACTAAGGACCCAAAGACACTTTTTTTTATAAAGACCTTTATGACTATACTGCAACCAGTATTATAGTATATTACAGCTTGACTATATTCACAATAGTCAAGATGTGGAAACAAATGAAATTCCCAAGAAAAGATGACAGGATAAAGAAATTGTGGTCTATATATACAACGCAGTACTACTCAGCTCTAAGAAAAGATGAATCAGATAACTTTTCATTATGTAATGAAACTAGCTGAGAGAAGTAAGTCAGAAAGAAAGAATAGGTACAGAATGAACTCTCTCATATGTGATATATAAAGAAACAGAAAAGAACAACAAATGGCTAGAGGTATCAGAATTGTAAATCTGGTTTACAGAACTGTGATTATCTGGGGTTGGGGTTTGGATGGGAGTGACTTTTAAGACATTGGAAGAATGTGGGAACTCTGACGGTGGGTGTAGTGCTGGAAATATGTATGCATGTAGTTCTTAACAGTATTTTAAATGATGGCACTCAACAAAAGGCAGGGGAAAGATGCTTGTTTCTGATGTAGTTCAAATATACAAATGGAATTGTATTTGTCAGTGTCTTATCATTTACCCATTATTACAATCTTGTATTTATCTTTATAATATTGATCCCTTTGTTTACTTTTCAGTGGTCTACTAATATTCCCAGAACTGAAAAGCAGTTGTTAAAAAAAGGCATATTTTTGTTTGGTCTAATGATATTAAGGTAGGATTGCTTCATTTTCTAACAGAGTATAGTTCTTTTTTCCAATGAATATTCTTTGTTCTAGGTTTCTAAAGTTGTTTGAAAATGTGGACTAAATCTTAAGTTTTAATATATGCTAATATGACTTAAATTATTGAAGAATAAAATAAAAATTCATGAATAGTCCAAAGATAATGAAAATTATTTGAGTTGCTAATAAAATATATCACTTGTCACTTGTCTTCCTGCTGCTCATCAATTTGCTCGAGTGGGCACTAGTAACATCTCCATAGGTCCTGTCGTGTGCTAGTGTAGCCCAAGGGAATCTGCATGTTCCATCCAGGAACATGAAGAGCTTCAAACTCTTTCAAAATTTATTCAGGTCATGGGAATGAGGTCTATAATTGTTACTGGTTTTTGGCATATCAAATACGACACGGGTAACTTTCCAGACTGTGCCATATGGGTGAGATACTCTCGGTAGTAGGCTCTCAGTCTTTCATTTTCTGATAAACTGCATGGCTGCAAAGCGGCCCAGCACAATGGGGAGAGATGGCTTTTCTTTCTGGTGGAGCTCTGACAAGCTTGTAGTCTGGATGTTGAAAATGGTGGCCCTCATGGTGTCTGGGTTCCTCTGGCTTCTTGCTAGGCTCTATTGGGATGGTGGACCAGGGCTAGAAGCCGACTTCCCTCCTGGATGCCTCATGATCAGCCGAGCACAGGGAGTGCCAGTAGCATTCTGTGTCTCTGGTTCAAGATAAAATAAAAGATATGAATTTCCTAAAAGGGTTTTGTTGTTTATATTTTTGAGGGGGACTGTACTGGGTGATGCTCCTAGCTTACTCCTTGTACTCAGAGATCACTCATGGTGGTGCTCAGGGGACTAGAAGGGATGCCAGAGACCAAACCCAGGTTGGCCATGTGCAAGGCAATCATCCTACCACTGTACTTTCTCTCTGGCAACATTTACCTAAAAGTTTTGACAATTCTAAGCATTTGTGTACTACTAACTTCATAATCCAAAGCATAAATGTTTATTTTAATTTAGAGAAACAGCAAATCATAATTGATAAAATAGAAACAAACAAGCTAAATGATTTACTAATATGATCATTCATTTATTACATAAAATACTTTGGGTTTTTTTTGTTATATTAGTCTTTTAAAAATATTTTACTTGTTCATGGTTTATTATTCTTTAAATATACTGAAAGATCTGTTAAATATTTTTAGATTTATTTCTATTACTGTAACTATTTTTTTAGAATTTCCCCCTTTTTCATGGATGAACTAATTTTATAAAATGGACAAATCTCTTATCTCTATGAGCAGTATAAATGGCATAAGTCACTAATTTCGCAATGAATTAAATTTCTCTCTGGGATCAGGCAGTCTTTTTATGATTCTAAATTTGCTGTTACCTCATAATTAGTGAAAGGTAATATGTCTACCCGTATTTGTTAGCCATTTGCATGTGATCTCTAGAGAAATGTCTACTTAACTTAAGCTCAGTTAAAATCTCAGCTTTCTCGCTTTTTCTTTTCTTTCTTTTTTTCTTTTGTTTAATGAGATCCATATATATTATCTATATTATATATAATTATACCACAGTGAGATATATAATTAAAGATGTTCATGATTGGGTTTCAGTCATATAGTTTCCAAGCATCCATCCCTCCACCAAAGCACATTTCCCATCACCAATGTTCTCAGATTCCCTCCCCCTCCCCAGCCTGCCTCAATGGCAGAAACTTTCTCTCTCTCCCTCTCTCTCTCTCTCTCTCTCTCTCTCTCTCCATTCTCTTACTCATTGTGGCTCACAATAGAAGCATTTAGAGGTTATCATGTACATCCCTTTGCTTCCATTCAATGCTTGGTTCTAGTTTGGTGTTACCTTTCCAACAATTATTAACATAGTGGTCCCTTCTCTGTATTACCTAACCTCTGACTCCCACACACTTGTGATAGTTTCCAACCATTGATGACCTCCTGGTCCATGTTTTTCCTGGTCTTGGATTAGTATTATATTGTTTTTTTTAATGTCAAATGAATTCAATCATTCTATATTTGTCTTTTTCCTTCTGATTAATTTCACTCAGCATGATACTCTCCATATCCATCCATTTATAGGTAAATTTCATAGCTTCACTTTCCTAATAGCTGCACATTATTCCATTGTTTAGATGTACCATAGCTTCTTTATCTTCTTTATCTGTTCTTGGTTCACAGATTGTACTCTTTATCAGATATTTACTTTGAAAGTATTTCCATCCATTTGAAAATTTTTACATAAGATAGAGAGGTAGTATGGAAAGTTTAAAAAGATTGTATTGGAACTACCCAACATTAGGACAAGTGCAGAAATAAGTTCTCCCCACCTGTCCCTTCCTTCTTTCCTAAATCTTAACTCGTGTCAAGTACCAATAATTGCATACTTGTATTATATTATCTAATTTTCAAAATGACCATGGGATTTAGATACTTTCATTACTTTCATATTCAGCATTTTATGGAATGTTATTGCTTTTGGTTTCTCCATTCAATCTCAAGACATTTTACAGTAGAGACTAAACTTTATGGACTGATTTTCTTAGGGTTTGCATAGAATTTGTAATAGGATAAATTCTTCCTAATTATTCAGCTATGATACTTTTTCCCCCCCCACCAACTCCTGCAGAGCCTGTACAGACTCAAGGCCATGAACCAGAGGGAAGTACAATGTAGGCAAGATGTATTCATATAACCCATCTTTAAGTTTTGAATAGACCTTACTTTATGTGCTAAGCATTAGATCACCTCCTATCACCTGAAAACCCAGAATAAGCATGGTGTCTAGCAAATAATTAGTGTTCCAAAAATACTCATGAAATTAGTAGTATAAATAACCTCACATTACTAGGTTTTAGTGTATTATTTGCATTGTATTTTAAGAACAGTGTGGAATAAAATATTTATCAGCCATTCTGGGAATTTGAGCCTCAGGTACAATATGTTTCTAGGGGAAAATTGCTAGAATGCTTGTCCTTATTTAAAATATTAGTTCTTGCCCCAATCTGGAAGGATCCATTGTATTCTCATATTGGTATAATTTTTCTCAACTGAGTGGAAGTCATGATCTCGGGGAAATAATCTGGCTTCCTTTAATAGATGTTGGATCAACACGAATAAATTTTAGAGTAAACACAATTTTCATGTGCAATAGCTTATTTCTATAATTTGGAGTTTCCTGAATGACTGAGAGGTTCCAAAGGTAGAGTGTATCCATCTGTCATTTCCACACAGTGCTGAGTGGTTGCCCAGCTCTGACCCATTAAATGTCTCATATGACACCCAGGGAGCTTGGAAAGTAGCCCTGTCCAACTTGTAAGTACTGTTTCACAATATTAATGGTTTTAAATTTCTTATGTGGGGGGGTGGTATTGAGAACATATAGTTGGTTCATATTCTCATGAAGTACACTCTTAATTTTCCTGCATTTTTAAGCAGTAATGTGTTCTTGTTGGACTTAAGTTATCAAATTTTTCTAGGTTCTTTTCATGAGTGATGAATTACTATGTTTGCTGGCAAATGATAGGAGGAACAGTTAAAAGAACATTAAAATTGTGCATTTTGAGTGTTGTAATGTGCAATGCAACAGGGAAGGGGAGTTTCAAAAGCTGTTTCCTTTGTTTTCACTTTTTCTTCAATATATTTTAAACATCTATTTTGAACCTCATTTCTAGTTCTCACTTTTGCACTTGTAACTTCTTTTTTATTTAATTTGATATGCCTCTTGAAGCATCATATTCACTAGTTAAAATATATTCACTATGTAATAAATTATTACATAGAAGTAACTTAGGTTGGCAAAATGGTTGGAATTAAGGACTTAAAGTATATTCTCTATAGCAACCCCAAAATAACACACGGAGGGTGTTGCAGGACACCTAAAAGCCTAGGCCTCTGCATCTGCCCTGGATTGCCTCCTGCAGGTCACTTCATAGATAGGGGGTAGTCTAAATGTGACAGTCTTATCTGACCATGTATTCTGTACTAGCTGGTATAAATATTCTCTCATGCTACCACAATCATCGTGGGACTAGCTAGATCTTACCAGCATATTTACCTGGCCACATTGGATCTCTAAGTAATTAGACCAGAGAGAAATGCTGTTTGCCTCCAAGCAAGCAAGCATAGCTCCCTGACAACTCAAAGGCAACTAAAATACAAAACTACCGTGAAGTAGACAAGACTTGTGAAGGCTTGGAGAAATATTTAACTGGCATTAGTATTAGTCTTTGATGCAGAGACATGCCATCTCAGAAACCCCCTTCTCTACCCTGTAAAGGCATTTCCAGGCAGATCTTGGCTCAAAGCACTAGCATATAATAGAACCTAGGTGAGGTGCTGGGAGAAATTACCTGAGGGCATTTGACCCTTCCTGCCAGGGGAAGTTACATTTAGCTTATAGCTCCTCCCAGCTCTGCTAGGAGGCTTTGAATTAGCTCTGGGTCCTTGTAAACATCCAGATGGGTTCCTGAAGTTGCTACATTTCTATAGAGCTATTTTCCTGTTTTCATTTATAGATAGCCCAGCTGGGCTGGGAAGAAGCCCCTTCTTTTTCCCCCTATTTGCCATTTTGGCTTCCCTTGGCGTTTTTGCTTCTCTGTCCTCTCCGTTCTCTGTTGAGCCTCAACACGTGGTGGCAGCCATCTTGGCCTACACCTGGCTGGGACCTAGCTGGGAACCCACAGTCCGGAGGTTTCCCCTGCTCTTGATTGTATATTGGAAACTGAGAAAGTTAAGCCCTTTTAAAAGTGCATCGGATTCCTGAGTCTTCATCCATTCCCTGCCGACTTCGGAGGTAGACGGGAACTCGCTTCCCAGCACTGTTGGGGACCCCAGCGGTGTTCCCCAACAGGAGGTGTTGTGCCTTCTTAGTAGCATTAATTGACTTCTGGAAGAATTTCTGAAATCATTCTGGACTATCTGGATATGATCATTGTAATTAACAATTGTAACGGTTGTGATTACACTGATTCTTATCAGCTTGGTAGAAAGGTCAGAGGGGAAATATTTACAGAACTATTATAATGGAAGCAGAGATGGAGTAAAATTGGAGCTGGCAGAGTCATGAAACAAATATTGGGGATAAACTATGGGAATTGGAAAAGCAAGAAACTAAGAAACCCTTGAAACATCCTGAAAGAATATAATCCTTTTGATATCTTGATTTTTATTCTTGTATCAACCCTTAAAATTCTCCAGAACTGTGTTTCTAAGTTTTTTGGTAATTGTTAAAACAGCTATAGGAAACAAAATGTTGCTCTTTTTGGTAAATAACACACTTTTGGTAAAAAAACCCAACTATTATATTTATTCCTTTAACTAATTCAGTTTTGGCAGGGGAACACTAGGCAGTGTTCAGAGCTTATTACTGGCTCCATATGGGGTGTCAGGATCAACCTGGGTGGGCTGAGTGCAAGGCAAACATCCTGCCAGCTGTACTATCACTACAGCCCAAACCCAAATTTCAAAGACAGAATTTTTCATGTTCTATCCACAAAGCGTGCGTCAACTTAAGATGCTATAAATGACTCAAAAAAAGAATCTGAGAGCCCCATGCACTGACATATTTATTGTCTTAAAGAACTTCTCTTGGATTCATCCCTACCCAAGTTCTTCCTTCTGTCCTCTTGGTCACTATATTGCCCAGTCACCTGTTTAAGTCCAAACTTTAGAGTTAATTTCTCACTATGACTTAATTAAGAAGCCTTGGAATCCTTATTTTCCTCTATACCTGATTTGAAGTGTCAGAATAAATGATCTTTTCTGATTAATTCTTTTCTTGCATGTTTAATTTTAAAATGACTGATTTTATGACTTAATTTTTTGTATCCTACTGGAATCAACTAGTCCAACCACAAATTGGGGCAGTGTTGTTTGGGAGTACAGTTGTGTATCTATGTTTGCCCTTTTCCTCCCTCTCCTGTTCATCAATTTATTAAAGAGGTTTATCCGCCCGCCCACCTGTCTGTCTGTCTGTCCACCCGTCCATCCATCTATTTTTTTATGGCCACAACTAACTGTACTAAAGCTTAAACCTGACTTGCTGACTGTGCTCAGGGCTTATTTCTCTCTCTCTGCATTTGGGAATCACTCCTGGTAGACTTGGGGGACCATATAGTGGACCAGGGATTAAACCTTGGTCTTCCAGGCAAGCACTTTATTTGCTATACTGTCATTCATCCCCTAACCTGCTTTGTTAAAAACTACTTTGTGATAAGTACTGTGATGAAAACTAGGAATGAACATATGAATATGATATGGTATGCATACTTACAGTCTGATAGTGACATATAATAATCAAACTATGTGGTAAGATAAACTATTAAAACATAGAGTGTTCCAGAGGAGTGGGAGTTGCTGAGATAGTGGTTATGGGGGAAGAAGTATTCTTCAAGGATTAGTCACCAGAAACTTAAAAAGAAAGAGGAAAGGATTATCCAGACAATGTTGGGCAGATTTAAAAGGTGGTGGGATAGTTGAAAGAAATTGCCCATTGTAAGGGATTGAAAGAAGAAACATATTGAACAAAAGAATCTGGAAGTAAGGAAATGTTAATGAAACTACAAGTGAGGGGAGCCATGAGAACATTGAGTATAAAATAACATTTGGGTAAAAATACACGAGAAAAGGGCAGATTGACGACCTTAGAGCACTTGTCTACTCCATCCAGTCGCTAAAACTCTAGCATCTGATTCTCATCTTTAAGGTGCATGATAATCCTTCATTAATACTATTCAATAATTTAGGAATGAACAGTAAATAGGAAAACAAAATTTCTTTCCTTTTGGAATCCACATTAGAAGAAGAAATATAAAATGTGCTAGTTAGCCATAAAG
Source organism: Cryptotis parvus (assembly GCA_021461705.1). NCBI lineage: Eukaryota > Metazoa > Chordata > Mammalia > Eulipotyphla > Soricidae > Cryptotis > Cryptotis parvus. The sequence continues at coordinate 18,240 of JAJIBD010027860.1, forward strand.
TGTGAAGATGTGGGTAGTTTGTAAATCTACATGAGGATATAGAAGATACAATTTATGAGCTGAATTTTGGTTTTGGGAGTTTTACTTAGGAGTTTTAAGCGAATAGATAGAGCTTGATTTGGCTCCCCAAGTCAGAAAATCTTATTTGTTAGATCTGTGGTAGACTCAGGAATCTGCACTTGACAGTGGATAACTCTTGATAACAATGCAGGTGGGTTCATTGAAAGGCTCAGTGATTGAAAGTCACTAAATGGTTCTCAGATGTTGATCTACATTTCCTGGTTCCAAAAGCAAAAACTATGAATAGTCTTACAGAGATGCAGTTGTAACACACATGACACCTAAAAAAACACTATTGCAATTTAGTGTCCTTTTACCAACATCTGGATGGCACTTGAATTACTCAGTGAGCAACTTTGGAAGAGATAGAAACAGAAACAGTTTGGAATGTTTCCTTTGAAAGGTCAACTAACATAAGAATATGATTCCATACATGAATGCAGAATGGTTGAAGTTTTCTTTACTTAACTCCTCCACATCTTCTATCAATTTGCTGGCATTACTCTTTCCAAAGAAATGGTGCTCAACTGTCTATTCCTCCCCCTTTTTTTATATTGAATCATGATGAATCACAAATCGCAAAGATATTTATGATTGTGTTTCAGGCGTATGCTATTCCAACATTAATCCTTTTTCCAGTGCTCACTACCCTCCACCAAAGTTTCCAGTTTCCCTCCAACCCGTCAGCCCGCTTCTGTGGTAGGCATTTCCCCCATCTCCGTTGTCCTAATGCTCCCTTCCCTAACTTCACCCCCCACTCCTGCCCCAGTGCCAAGCTTCATACTGAAGACTTTCACCTGCTCTTTGTTTCTATTGTCTTTGGGCATTTGATATTTCCTACAAGGTTTCTTTATACCTTGTGTATGGGAGTGATCACGCTGAGTCTGTTCCTGTTCCTCTCTGACTGATTTCACTCAGCATGAATAATATGTTCTAGATCTATGCATTTTGCAGAAAATTGCATGACTTTATCTTTGCAATAAGGCTGTGCAGTATTCCATTGTGAATATGTACCATAGTTTTTTTTTCTTTTTGGGCTACAGCCAGGGTGTGCACTCCTGACTCTGCACTCAGTAATTACAGCTGGCAGTGCTCAGGGGACCATATGGGATACTGGGGACCAAATTTGGATGGCAGCATGCAAGGCAAATGTCCTACCTGCTGTGCTGTTGCTCCGTTCCCATAATTTCTTTAGACTTCTGTTCATGGGCATTTGGGCGGTTTCCATGTTTTGGATATTGTTTGTGTGTTTGTTTTATTTTGTGCAGGCCACACCCGGAAGTGTTCAGTGGTTACTTCTGGCTCTGTGATCGGGAATTCTTTTTTTTTTTTTTTTGGGTCACACCTAGCAATGCTCAGGGGTTTCTCCTTGCTCTGCACTCAGGAATTACTCCTGGCGGTGCTCGAGGGACCATATGGGATGCCGGGAATCGAACCCGGACTGGCATTGGCCGGCCGCTTGCAAGGCAAATGCCCTACCCGTTGGGCTATCGCTCAGGTCCCCTCAGGAATTATTTCTGGAGGACTTGAGGGATCATATGGGGTACCAGGGATTAAACCTGGGTCAGCTGCATGCAAAGCAAATCCCCTGCCATCTATATTATTGCTCCATTCCACCTTTGGCTACTATATACAGTGTTGTGATGAACATAGAAGTGCAGATATCTTTTCTGATTTTGGGCACTAGGGGTGTATTCCTAGAAGTGGAATAGTTGGGTCACATGGGAGTTCAATTCCTAGTTTTTTGAGGAATGTTTTGGAATGTTTTCCAAAAAGGCTGAACTATTGACCTTGTCACCAGCACTGAATGAGGGTCTTTTCCCCTGCCCTGCACATTTTTGCCAACACTGTTTTTTATTTTTATTTTTGATTAGTGCTGGTCTCTGTGGTATGAGGTGATACCTCATTGTTGCTTTGATTTGCATTTTTCTGATGATTAGTGATATAGAGCATTGTTTTATATGTTTTTGACAATTTGTATTTCTTCTTGAAGAAGTTCCTGTTCTCTTCTCCCCATTTTTGATAGGATTTGAGGTCTTTTTCTGTAGAGCTATATCAATTATATATTAGATATTAACCCTTTGTCAGATGTGTGGAGGCAAATAATTTCTATCAGTGTGTGTGTGATGTTTGTACTCTGGTCATCATTTCATTTTGAGCTGAAGAAACTTCTTAGTTTAATGTAGTCTCACTAGTTTATCTCCTCTTTCACTTGCTTGGTCAGTGGCAAGCAACCAAGTGCTGTACTGGCCCAGAGTTGAAAGTAGGCCTGCATGCTAGAGTTCTCTAACTTCTAATTTCTTTATAAAACACTTTTATTAGTTGTATGTACTATGGGGACTATGACTCTTGAATTATCATTGATCCACTGTTTATCTGTGGTCGGTCAGTTTGTCATAGACAATCCAAGGGAACAGCCTTTGGATTAACTGAAAGAAAAAGTCTTGAAGGGCAGCTACTAAGCCCCTTATATTGTCTTATTTCATAATTAAATTCTCATTATACACACACAGCCTTGCTTTTACTTGGTCACTGATACTTGGTAAATTGTTAAGCTCATTAGGCAACAGTCTAAAACAAAGAATACCTTGATATTATATCTGTCTGACTGAAAATATCACAATCAAGGAATTATACAATAGATAGTTCTAGAAATATAATTTTACAGTTGTATTTAGAAATACAATTTCAGAAATAAACTGATATTGTTGTCATGAATGGGTTTTAGTTCTTGTCAGATGCTTTCTCTGTGGAAGATGTGTTCACTTGAATGCTATATGCATGATTAACAGTATTGTAAGCCATGGTGTCTCAAATGGAAATAATATTGAGCAATGATAGGTTAAATAACAAAAGATATATTGGAGAGTCAGAATAAATAAGGAAAAATAGGGTTGAGTGATAGAATAGTGGTTAAAGCATTTGCCTTGCATGTAGCTGCAATGGTGATTTAAATTTCAGAACCACAGAATTTTCATATGATCCAGTTATCCTATTTCTGGATAGATACCTGTAGAATAAAATGACACCATTAATTAGAAAAATTGTTAAGCACCCACCATCATCATAACATTATTTACAATAAATAGAAAAAATGGACTAACCTTGCAGCCATCAGATGATTGAATAAAGATATTTATATATGTATATATATGCATATATACATACATATGCACATTAACACACATATGGAAACTACTCAGTTGTTTAAAAAAAGAATGATGAAACTATGCATTTTGCAACTATGCACTTTTTATAGATGGCTAGAGGATAGTCAACATCGTGAAATAAACCAAATGGAGAAAGACAAATACTGTGATTTCATTCATATGTGGAATATACAAATATATGACAAAGGCATAAATAGACAAAATGAATAAAGTGTAATAATAAACTTTTAGCATGTAAGATCAAATTAAGACTACTAGAAGGAAAGGAAAAAGGTTGTTAGGTAAGTTATGTATAGGCAGTCAATTATATGATGTAAGATAGAACTGGACTTTTAGTGCTATTATTAGTGTGCTATTTACATATGTTAATTTATAAAATGTACACATAAAATTATGTAATATTGTAATGTAATGCTACTTTCACTTGATCACTTGACATCTCGTTGTTCATTGATTTGCTCGAGTGGGCACCAGTAACATTTCCATTTGACCCTATCATGTGCCTATCACATGATTAAATGCTGCTTTAGTTATTTTAAAAGGAAGAAATAAATATTCTTTTTAATACTTAAGTCCTAAAGGTGCTCAGGGTTGCTGGGGCCAACTCCCAATGATTCTTAGTACTGAGGTACAGGCTAGATGGTTTTGTATTTGGTCTGAACATGTTCATACTTAAGGGATATGCATCGCTGGGCCTTGCACTTGCTAACTACATGTTCTACCAGAGTAGTCTATATGCAACGCAAGTGCCTCTGTGCTACCCTATGGCTGAGACTAATTTTTCATAACTGTTTTTCCTTGTTGTCTTAGTGTGTATTTTTGGGTCACATCCAGTGGTGCTCAGGACTTCTGGCTCTGCATTCAGCGATCACTCCTGGCAGGATATAGAGGTCCTTAGGCAGTTCCAGGGATCAATTCCAGGTTGGTCATGTGCAAAGCAAATGCTCTTCCTATTGTACTAATTCTTCTGCCCTCTAGCTGAGGTTTTACCTATGCAGTGTTTGAGTGTAGGTAGAGCAGCATATTGCAGTATTGACACATGTTTTTGCAACTTGAAGAAATTTGATTCTTTGTCCTTGTTTGGTTATGTTGTGTTGTGCCTCTTGGGTTTCACATTCTGAGAAAAAGAAGTCATTAATGGAAGAATATGGTGCCATGTAGCTTAGACCTGACAGCTTCAGCAGGCATTTTGGGGAGTTCCACAATGTGTTTGGCCCTCCCCACTGCCTATATAGACCCATTTCCTTGAATTATTATTATCATTTTGATAATGGGTACCAGTTATGGAGTACTAACTCTGCAAGGCAAAGAGCAATGCACCACTTGGACATTATCTCTGCCTCTGAAACCCATCATAAAAGTAGGCGCCATGACCTCTATTCTATTAGTAATGGGACTAGAGAGGTTAAGTAATTTATCTAGGATAAACTTAAGTCAGTTAAAACTTAGTCATTTTCACTGTAACATCTGAAATATCAGCAATGGGAAATTATACAGAAAGCCTGAACAATGCACAATTTTATTTATTCTTCTTTACAGTTGCAAGAAAAGATGCCTAATCCTGGGTCCTTTCTGAGTGTATTATTGCTCCCCAAGCCTTCTGGTTGGAGTATTATGTGTGTACTTATATGGGGGTCTTTTCTTTAGTGAAGACTAATTATGGGAAACAATGGTCCTATGTATGACAAAAATGGATCCCTTTGAGCATCCCTTTTTTGATTGCTTGAGCATTTTATTTCGTCCATTTTTCCTTGGTCATGACTTCCCTCTCTTCACAACTCCACCCTGCAGACCAGACTATCACAACACGGATCATCGACAGCCACCCTGCAGCAGTTTTTTTTTCAGTCCGGCCCAGGTATGCTGAACCAGAGACTCTCAGACATGGGGCAGAGCTCCTCCTTGCTCTCCCCTGTGCCCAGCTGCTCCTGAGGCGCCCGGGAGGCGTGGCGGGTTCTAGCCCTGGCCTGCCACCCCAGCTGAGCCTCACAACAAGCCAGACCACCCTCCCCCACTCCATGGGGCCCGCCATTTTTCACATCCGACTTCCCTCTCCTCACAACTCCACCCAGCAGACCAGACTCTCGCTGCCGCTAGTGGCAGCTCGGTTTATCAATAAATGCTTTATTTAAAGGTGACTACAACAGTATGCCACCCGCACGGCAAGCCTGGCAAGCTGCTCGTGTAATATTTGATATGCCAAATACCAGTAACTTTTATATTACGTCATTCCCTTGAACGAATATAATTGTTTGAGGCTCTTTATGTTCCTGGAGCAGGCGGATGCCTTTGGGTTCTACTAGCATGAGATGGGACATATGGAGATATTACTGGTGCCCGCTCTAGCAAATAGATGATTAACGGGAAGATAGTGATAGTGACATGAATTCACATTCACTCTAAGGATGAATTCAGACCCAAGGATTTATTTACTGCAGAGAAAACAATTTGGGAGCATACTGTTTCATTTAAATTGATGTATTACTGGTTTTATATTACAGTAATTGCTAGCTTGCTTGTCTATGTGAGTAATTTCTCCAGGAAGTGATGAATCTTCAGAAACATCTGGTTTTATACACCATTGGCATAGCTGAGTCAGGAAAAACTGTGCTGGCAATGCATCTGTAGTGGAGGTCTCTTCACCTGGAGCAAGAAGACTGGATTGGTAGGGGTGCCAGTGTAACCAGGTTGCCAGCTGCTTGACTCTGTAGGTTCATCTATCTTATTAGTGCCTCAGCTTCCTTAATTTGAATTCACATGTGTAATACAAGTTTTGGCTTCTTAGATAGTGGATATCACATCATCTGACACTCTATAATGGCCCTTAATAGCATTTACATCAAATAGATTGATTTCCTCACACATGATAATGCAAGCATGTTGCTGCCAGTGATTTAGAAAGTTTTCTTTTTGATGAAGAGTATGGGAGAGTTTTAGTTTCTCTTGATTGAGTACCATGAAACCTGGTTTGTTCTGACCTTCTTAAATTTTTTCTGGAAAAATACCTACAACAAAAGTTATGTGTGTCAGATACTTGACATGAATGTTTGAAGGGTAACAGAGGTTGTGTGGGGTATATCTCCAGAAAGAGGTAAACAGTGTGTAACGTAACATGTCTTTTATGACTTATAGTGTTCTCAGACTTCAATAAGTTCAATTTACTTGCCCACCCTTTCCCACTGTTTTCTCTCAAAGCCCTGTCAACACTGCACCTCTTGCCATTTCTCTCTCCAGAAGACTTCCTTGTTTGTTCACTCTACATATGTGCACTCAACATTAATATGTTCACTCTACATAATATGTTCACTTTACATAAATATGTATTTATTGCTATTGTAGGGGAACTCTAATAAAATTTTTCAACCAATGGATTATAAAGGCCTACTTAGCTCTTACTGTGAAAAAATATCTTTTCTCTAAGATTTGCCCAAAGTGAGTGGATAGGGAGGATTTCTTTTTACTAGGCTTATTAGGTAGTTTTTCAAAGAAAAACAAGTCTAGTATTTGGAAGCTCTTTATTCATTTTATGGTTGGTTATTTTCATTGTAATTATTTATAAATTTACTTAGTTTTTTTCTACACATAGGTAAACCATGCAGCAGCAGAGTGACAAAAATGCATGTTAGATTGTATTTGCTTCTCTCCTCAAAACTTTCCAGTAGTCAGAATAAAATTAGAAGCACCAGACGTGGTCTTCAGTTTCTCAGTTCCTCTTGGGCTTTCCCTTACGACGCTGCAGGCACAGTGAATTTTTGGTACCAATCAGGTAGCTTGACATCTCTGGGTCTCTGCTGTTCTCCTAAACAGCAGCTGAAGCTCCCCTCAGTTCTTCCACGTCTCTGCTGAAATGTCTAGGGATCTGAGACTACTCTGAATCTAATCTGTAGAGAGGCCCTCTCCACTTTTTTTCTACTCATATGATTCAACTTTCTGTATAATTACTGGTTCCTTCCCGCCTCTCCACTACTATGAAGGAAATTAGAGTAAAGTTAATGTTTGTTTTTTTTACTTACTATATATCTTCTAGTCCCCTCCCTGGTGGTCCAGTGGTTAGGATCTATATATCTCCTGTAATAGTATCTTGCATACAGTAAGTCTCTAATACAGATCTATGGACTAAATGGAAGGTGTTAGGTAATAGATATTTCTTGGGAATCATTTTATGCCCCAGTTTGTGATATCTACCTTTGCTGATTATATAGTAAGAATTAGTTATTTCCCTGAGATGTCTCTTGGTAAAGATTATCTCCTGAAGCAAAAGGTTTATTTTTAAGTCCCCTCATCTCCTTTATTTTTTTGTCACTTCAAAATGCCTGCAAGGTCCATATCAGGAATGGTTAAACTTTTCTTTAAAGGACTCTATGGTAAATATTTTAGTTTTGTGGGGCACACTATTTCTCAAATAATTAATGGCTCCAAAAAATCAGCCATAGGCAAAATGTAAGGAATGAACATGAAAAAATGTCCCATAAAACATTGCCTCAGTGCTCATCAACTATTGCTGAAAAGAACAAAAAACTTTTTAACAAATCAACCCAAAATTCATCAGAGCCAGTATATTGATGTTGGCATATAATATATATATCTTCTGGAATTCCACCCAGATGCTGGACACTTTAACTAAGATTCGAATTTCAGTTTTTTTTTGTCTTAAAGTCTTTTTCTGGTTTTATCTTCCAGAAGAAGCTTCGCTTTTGTTGAATGTGTTGTAAAACACTATTGAATTTTTGAATCTACAGTCTGGCTGAACCCTTTGTGACCATAGCAGAATAGTAGCAATTTAATTTTTTAAGTTACAAGCAAGCCAGTATGTCCCATGTTTTTATAGCTTTTTTGCCAACTATTAATTTGAAACAAGTTTATGCCTGGCAGATCCTGAAAAAATACTGTTGACTATTCAATGTGCATGTGTATATATGTGTAGTATTTCTTTCACAAAAAATACTAAGGGAATAAAGAGCTGATGAGTCAAAGTATTTCACAAAACTGTTTCCACATATATATCAAGAGAAATGGGCCTCTTTTTAAGCTCTTGTTTTCTGGTAATCCAAATTAAAAGACTATTAAGGAAATGTTCCGATGCTTTTTTAAGGTTCCAAGTTTAGTCTGGATTACACTTCTATTTTGAAATGTGTATTTTAGCATTTATTCTTCATGAGTGATAACACACTTTTTTTTTTTTTTTTTGCTTTTTGGGTCACACCCGAAATTCTCAGGGGTTTCTCCTGGCTTTACACTCAGGAATTACTCCTGGCGGTGCTTGGGGGGACCATATGGGATGTCGGAGATCGAACCCAGGCCGGCATGGGCGGCGCGTGGCAAGGCAAACACCCTTTCCGCTGGGCTATCGCTCTGGCCCTATAATACTCTTTTAAGATGATGTTTCCATATGAAAATTTAAACAGTCATGTAATGACACTGCAGTTTTCATTTTCTTGGTTTCATACAGAATGTATTTTCATAACTAAAATGGAGTGAAATATTTGGAAGCTTTCATTTGGTAAGAGGCAGAGAAGAGAGATTAGAAAGGTTAGGCAAGAAGCCAAATTTATTTTGAAAAAATTCCTGTTTAAAAAGAGAAAGAGAGAGAAAGGGAAAGAAATAAAGAACCTGCCATGGAGCAGGGCTGGGGAAGTGGGAGGGAACTGGGGATGTTGGTGGTGGGAGATGGGCACTGGTGGAGGGGACGGGTGCTGAAACACTGTATGACCAAAACCCAAACATGAACTTTTTAATTGTATATCTTTTTATTTGTATATCTCACGGTGGTATAATAAAATACTTAAAAAAAAAGAAAAATTCCTGTTTAGTGAGAGGAAAAATAGAGAAAGATAGAAAGGGTATTTAAAAAAATTATTTTATTACATTAAATAAAATGATTTGGTTGTTTAAGGAATACTCAGAAACTTGAACCATTCATTCAGGTTCTTGATAAGGAAGTCTGACCATCTTGTAGGTGGGCAGCCACGCCAATCTTTTGACATCCCATGGGATCCAATCAGTAACTGGCTCTAGTCCAGCGGTCATCTTCAGATCTCATTATATGACCAGCCCATCTGATTTTTTGATGCCCTGGCAAATGAGACAGCATCCTTGACTTTCGAACATCAACAGAGAGGAACTCCGATTCCTCTCTCACTTGAGTGAGGTGTGAATTCCAAGCATGGCTCTTTTGATTCCTCTTTGGGAGACCTGAATAGCATTCTCATTCTGCTTTCATAGGGCCCAGGTCTCTGAGGCATATGTTAATGCAGGGAGAACCGTGGAGTCAAAGAGATGTGCCCGAGCCGGAGGTTCTTTGTCCTTTGGCAATTTCTTCGATGCCTTTGAAGGCATTCCATGCTGCTCTCTTCCTCCTGTGCAGCTCAGGTTTTAGGTCGCCTCATCATGTTAGCTTCTCGACCTAGGTACACATAGCTGCTGCATTCAGAGATGTTTGTTCCATTGAGAGTGAATGGGGCCTCTGGAACTAGTTCATTTTTATGAACATAGTTTTGTTGAGATTCAGCTGTAGACCTATCTTTCCACTTTCTCCCGTCAAAGTCAGCCAGCATTTGTGCCGCTTGGCTGTTTGGTGTTATTAGAATGATGTCATCAGCAAAGCAGAGGTGGTGTAGTTGCCAACCATCTATCTTCACTCCCATTCCTTCCCATTCTAATCATCACATGATGTTCTCAAGCGTGGCTCAGAAGAGTTTTGGTGAAATGGTATCACCCTGCCGAACCCCTCTTTGACGCCAATGATTACTTCCCTGTAGAATGATGAGATCTTGGTGGTGAATCCTTTATACAGCTCATGAAGGATATTGATGTATTGGGTTTGAATGCCCTGTTTGGCTAGGGCTTCGATGACTGCTTCAGTCTCCATAGAATCAAAGGCTTTCTTTAGGGGCCAGAGCGATAGCCCAGTGGGTAGGGCGTTTGCCTTGCAGGGCGGCAGGTCCATGCCAGCCAGTGTTCGATCCCTGGCATCCCATATGGTCACCCTGAGCACCGCCAGGAGTGGCTCCTGAGTGCAGAGCCAGGAGTAACCCCTGAGCATTGCTGGGTGTGACCCAAAAAGCAAAAAAAAAAAAAGACTTTCTTTAAATCAATGAACGTGAGACAGAGCGGCATCTTGTACTCCCTACAAACCTCAATGAGCTTGGATACCATGTGGATATGGTCGACAGTGCTGAATCCTTCCGGAAGCCAGCTTGCTCACATGGTTGTTCTTCATCTAATGTTCTGCCAAACCTGTTCAGGATGACTCGAGTGAACAGTTTGTAGATGACAGACAACAGGCAGATGGGGCGATAGTTGCCAATGTCTTCCCTTCTTGAACAGTAGAACTGTCCTGCTGGTTTTCCATTGGGAGGGCATCTTCCATTCAGACAGGTAGCATGTGAAGAGCCAAGCCAGTGTATTGATGAGAACTGACAGCAGATTCTTCAGGTGTTCGGGTCTGATCTTGTCTGGGCCTGGTGCTGTTCCTTTCTTGCCGACTAAATGGCATGTTGGATTTCAGAAGGGAGAATGTTGGGAATGACATATTCATCCTGCGGAATTTGGTATGTGGGTAGGTGGATGTACACAATGGAATCTAGGCAGCTACGAAAAGAGTGCACTCCTGCTCTTGCTCCAACTTAGATGGACAAAGAGGGTGTCCTGATAAGTGAAATAAATTAGAAGTAGAAGCACAAATGCCAGATAACCTTGCTCCTACATGACACAACAACCAAATGCCATTGGGCTACACTGGCACGTGATAGGGTCAAATGGAAATATTACTGGCACCGGCTCGAGCAAATCGATGAATAACAGATATCAAGTGATCAAGTGATATTCACTCCAACTTCTTTATCCATTCACCTGTCACCGGGAACTTGTGGGGAGAGGGTGTTACTAGATTTTTCCTATTGTAAATAAAATAGTGGCTAGTGCATCCCTGGGAAGCCGCGGGGAGAACGAGGCGCCCGCAGGTAAGGCTGCAGCACGCGGATGGCGTGGTGCGGGGCTGGCGGCTGCTGGCGGAGGCTGGCCGGGCCCCCAGTGCGACCCTGGTCCTCTCTTGGCTGATCAGTGAAGATGCAGTTCCCTCCTCCACAATAGCTTTCTGCTGAACTGCAAATAGTATTTGCAGTGAGATGCAAACTCAGGCTCTTGTGTGCAAAACATCTACTGCAGTCAATTGAGCTATCTCTCTGACCCTTTCATACACAATTTAGTAATGTTTGTTGTATGTCCTTGAAGAATGCCACTGAAATCTTGCTGGGATTACTATGAATCTGTGTAATAGTTTTGTTAGGACAGTTGTTCTGTTGATTTTATGTTTGTGTGATCTGACAATGGTGAGAGTGGACTGTGAAAGTCTTGTATTATTATTGTGTTGTTGATGTTTTTCTTTAGGCCTGTAAGTAGTTGCTTTATGCATTTTGAAGTCTGATAAATACATGTTAATTAGTGTCATAAGCTCTCCTGGTGTATTAATCTTTTAATCATACAATGTCGGGTCTCTTATTATCTTTTTTTAGTTTTATCTCTATTTTGTCTGAGGTAAGTATAGCCACACCTGCCCACTTTAGTCTGCCATTAACCTATATGATTGTTTTCCAACCTTTTACTTTGAGCTTGTGTTTACTTATGAAGTTCAAGAAAGTTTTCTGTAAGCAGGAAGATGAGTTTTGTTTCCCAATTCCTCCAGCCATTCTATACATTTTGATTGGTGAATTTAGGTTATTGCTGATTAGTGAAATTATTGCCACAAAATAATAATCATTTTCTATATGTGGATGTTGGGTGTTTCTGCAGTTTGCTCATTTCCCTTATTTCCTTCCCTTGTGCATTAGTGTTTACCTCTTGTGTAGTGATCAAACCTTGTTTGTCTCCTTTGTGTATTCATTTTTATTCATTATTTATTTCTTCTCATTTATTGATTTATCTATCTATTTATTTATTCATCTATTTATTTATTTATTTATTTATTTATTTATTTATTTATTTATTTATTACATCCAGTGATACTTAGGGCTTATTCCTGGCTCTGCACTCAGGGATCACTCCTGGTGTTGCTCTGGGAACCATATGGTTTGCTGGAGATTGAACCTAGGTTGGCCATGTACAAGGCAGGTGCCTTACCCACTCTACTATCCTTGGGCCCATCTTTTCTTTCTTTTTTTGGGTTTTGGGACACATACAAACCATATCAAGTGCTGGAGATTGAATGTGGGCCAATGACATGCAAGGCCATTGCCTTACCTCTTATTCTGTCACTCTGGACCCTGGGTCCCACCTTCACCCATGGTGAACAGAACAGAACCCATGGAAAACAGGAATCATTGAAACACTCCTTAACTCATCTGTGTTTTTCCTGGAGAAAAGTGGAGCACTCTGAAGAAGTAGCAGCATGCCTCACTATCTCTTATGGACCCTTGTCCGCCTTAAGATGTCGTTTTTTATTTTTTGTTTTTCATTAATAAATGCTCCGAGTTTTGAGGTGACTACAAGATTATCCCACCCACATGGCAGAGCCTGGCAAGCTACCCGTGTCATATTTGACATGCCAAATATCAGTAACAATTATAGACCTCATTCCCATGACTTGATGGAATGGTTTGAGGCTCTTTATGTTCCTGGAGCTGGCAGATGCCCTTGGGCTA